>JAYMSL010001182.1:0-18347 GCA_036897195.1 Plantago coronopus
TTTTTCCAGCATCTGGAGTTTGGATGGATTTAGATGGCCAAATGACCTTCAATCTTCAAGTGTTTCTATCCCTGGATCTAGTATTCAACTTTAAGTACCTTTTTTGCTTTAGTTTTTCAACTTTACAATTGAAATTAGATAATTTCAATTTTGTATTCAAGCAATTGTAGATGAATTATATGTATTTGAAATATATTTTAATAGTGTATTTGAATGTATTTCAGTTATTTTTTTACTTCAAAGTCCATCATTTCTTAAATTATAGATAATCCAGTCAAATTGACTGGATTATCCTTTTTTTTTAATTACTAGAAATAACATTTGTGAGGACAAGCACTTGGTGATGTTACATTGAATAATAAATTAGGGGTGTCAGAATACAGTTGTGAGGGGTGTATTTGTGACTGGGGACTGTCACCTTTAATCATAGTAGTTGTTAGTGCATGTCAGAACCCTTGCAAAAAATACAAGCGTGAGGAGGTATATAGTGAGGGCACACTTGTTAGGGCCAGCTATAACAAATGGGTTGTTGTGAGTGGGTCAAAGCTTTTAGTTACCATAATGGCATTTGCAAATATCTCCATTTTTTTGTAGTGTAATTAAACTAGATAAGATTCATTTACTATATTTAAGAAGGGTATTGTTGTCAGTTCATATATAAGTACTATTTCATAAGAAAGAATTTATGTATCAGTAAAGAGTAAGAAATATCTAAGAAAGACACTAATTCATAATTTTCCCTAAATTATTTTGTTTTTACTTTTTACTCTTGTCCATTTCTAATCCACCAAACACAATTAACAGTGCTGGTACACCATGCTTGGATTGTGAATTTTCTCTTGCATAAAATCTCATATTTTGATTCTTTTGTCTAATTCTCATTGCGACGAAATCTCCTATATACCTTCGATTTTATGCCACGCCTCACTCAATTGTTTTTCAATCCAATCTCTTCAGGAATCTTCCGACACCAGATCCTCTTGTTTCTTTATAAATTGTTCAGAAATCCCAACGAAGTATCCAACCTCAGATTCTATAACATGCTCACGTAAACTCGAATAATGAATCACGTAAATAAATTTTAGATATAATTTATCCCCCAAGGTTTTTAAGGACCCAATCCTGTTCTTAGATAGTGTATAGTCTTGGAGTTTGCCTTAGAGTAAGACGATAGAAGTCTAGGTATTGATGTGATTTAATAATTAAAACATTATAAAAAATACATATAATTAATAAATTCTTGTGGTTGTTCTTTTTTTTAAAATTAGATATCTTTTAACTTTTTATACATATTCGTGTAATCGAAAATTGTGTTAAGTTCGATAAGATGTCACAATTTCATATCAAATCAAAATTAAAATGTAGTACTCGTAGTTGTTTAGTTAGACTGGCAATCCTTCTATTAATTAGTTCATGAATACATCTTGAGTTTTAACTTTGGCGCCGTCGGATTAGACTAAGAGTGATTAACATAAAACTTTTCATTGATTAATTAAAAAAATCAAAAGTGCCCCTAAATAAATAAATAATCTATGGCTCTACGCGAATTATTGTAGGTTGTAGAACAAGTACGAACCAATCATGCTAAAAACTATGATAAGGACATAAATAAGGACACGGAAACACAACATGATACGCATATAATTTAAATCTACTTTAGGAAGCTAAAGACACCTTCTTGGTCGATGAAGCAAGTATATACGATATTACAAACTGTGAAAAAAAATAAAGGGATGTAAATATAATCGAGCTGGCAAAACTCCATCATGGACGCAATCCCATCTTCGTTCTCAAACTCGAAGTGAAAACTTGGAAATCATACATAAAGATGAACACACCTCTGGACTGATTATTTGGCTACAGCCAAGGTGTTATGAGATCAAATTATTAATATTGTGCACCTATAGAATTTCGAAACATCACTGATGAATCTACTTTTAGATACCCAAAAGAACCCTACCAATATATATTGATTGTTATAAAATATTAGTTGTTCTTAATTGATTCAGTAGCTAGATATTTTATATTAATTTAACATGTTATTCCTCCGTTCCATATTAAACTTCCCATTTTACCATTTTTGGTGTCCCAAATTAAACTTCTCATTTCCATTTTTGTACATACTAATTCCACTAACAACAATAAATATATTCAAAAGTAATCACCAAATTACCTTTACAGACCCACTAATAATTAACATATCTAATTTTCACCTCTACTACAAATATTCTAATCAAAACTCAAAAGTATTCAATTCTTATTTTGTTGACTAGAAGTCAAAGTGGGAAGTTTAATTTGAGACGGAGGAAGTATAAAACATCAGCTGATTGATAATGTACGTCTGATATTTATTTATACTTAGACGGTTAAAAGAAAAATTAGCTGCGTAAACTGGATTAAGAAAATAAAAGCAATATAATTGCAAAAAGAAAAATTAGCTGCGTAAACTGGATTAAGAAAATAAAAGCAATATAATTGCAAAAAGAGAAAAAAAACAAAATAAAATAAAATGCGGTGAGCGTGGATCGAACACGCGACCTTCAGATCTTCAGTCTGACGCTCTCCCAACTGAGCTATCCCCGCATATATTATATATTGCAAAACTATTATATTTATATTATGGTATACTTCCTCCATCAAATCATTTAGATGTCTCATTACCAATATATCATTCCATGTTTTAGTAAGTTTTTGTTATATTTTAATCCACACAAGCCTATCCACTTGTACTATATATATATATATATATATATATATATATATATATATATATATATCACTATACTTTCTAGAAGTATTAATTACTACAGTTCTAACACACTTGTTAAGTGCGGGCATAATTGATCTGACTGAAAATTCGATTTGGTAATCCGATCCTAATGTTTTGGATAAGACTACGGATCAAGATTTTTATAAATCTATTACCCTTTAACTCTATGTGTACTCACAATTATGAACCATTTATTTAAAAACTAAGGTTCATATACGCTTAATTTAACTTTAAATGTTGTGCGTAAATCCCTACATTACATAATGAATTGTAAAGATGGTATGTGGTGTTGTGTAGGTGTAATAGGTTAGAGAAGCGTTTCAAGTTCAAATTCTGTAGATGAAATTCGGAAGCTATACATCAATAATGGTGGAAATTTGTCTCCAATCGAAATCTTATAGACAACAATTCGATGTTACAACTCCAATCAATAAGCCGAAAATTCGAGCCACAAATGAAATAGATGCATGAGAAACTATTATTTATCATCATTTTACCACTTTAAGCCGAATAAATATGACATATGTAGTTGTAAATAAACATTAAGTTAATGTATTTTTACGAATATATTAATAATAAAATGTCTTTGTCCGATGAAAAAAATACGTGTCCTTGCTTGATAATGGGACTCTAGTTGAGGTAACTGGTAAACGTGAGTTAAAACTAGCTTTTACAACAACCGAAGTCCATTATCCGAACTCTAAATTCCATACAACGTGGTAAAAATTTGTTTAAATTTCGGATAAACAGTAATTTCTATTTCCATTTCCACTTTTTTGTTGTAAATATTTACAATTTCCATTAGAAAAACCTCAGAAGAATCTACACAAGCAAACTAATCCCTCCAGTTCACTACAGACCGGCGGCAATCGGCAAAGAGTATTCACTGTAAAACTCCGAAATCCCGGAAGCAAGCCACAGCCTCTCATTAAAACTCTCCTGCATCTCCTCCGGTATGAACTGCGTCCTGCACAGCGGGCACGTCTTCTGGTCATGCTCCATCCAACTATCCAAACACGCCATATGAAAGATATGCCTACAGTTCCTCAGCCTTCGGATCTCGTCGTCCGACCCGAACTCGTTCAAACACACCGCGCAGTTCTCATTCGGATCCGCGCAGCTTCCCAAATCGGAGAACTTCACAACTGGTAGGAGCTCGCGGATTAAGGCGGCCGAGACGGAGTGGCTGTCGGTGGTTCTGTAAGCGGTTTGTGGAGGTTCGAGGAAGTCGGAGAGGCGGAGGAGGGAGAAGAGAGCGAGGAGAGACTTGCGGATGAGGCCGAGGAGAGTGAGGATGTAGACGAGGAGCTTGGGGAGGAAGAGATCCGAGTAAGCTACTGGAAATCCCATTGATGAGTTAGTTGAAGAATTTGAATTGGGGGAAATGGTGAAGTGGATTGGATTGGATTGAGTTGGATTGGTTGGATTTGAGATTGGGAGATTTGTTGGAGGATGGAGATGGGTATATATAGGAGGTAGGGGAAGTTGAAATGACGAGAATGGGTCTGGGAGGGTGAAATGACGAGAATGGGTCTGGGGAGTGGCATGTGAGGCAACGTAGGTGTATCAGCTGTCATGTTCGGGCGGGGACTCGTATGGTGTGGTATGGCAGGAATTGTCCCCGTAATATTTTCACAAACCTGACTCGTTCACACGTGATACGTGTACTATATACTTAATTTTTATTTATTTATTTATTTATTCTTGCATATTTTTATAACTAGAAGAAAAAACTAAATGATTGAAATTGATCCAATATGGATAAATATGCTCCTTCAACATATATATTGAGGAGGCGTTTAGTAAGATGTATTGAGTTGGATTAGTCCATACAGTGATATGTAGTAAGTTTTAATCTGTGTTTAGTATGGTGTATTGAATTTCGGGTTATTACATGTTTATATGTCGGGCCCATATATAACTAGTAATACAAATCATGACTTTAGAGCATGTATTCC
The DNA here is from genome assembly GCA_036897195.1 of Plantago coronopus. Lineage (NCBI taxonomy): Eukaryota > Viridiplantae > Streptophyta > Magnoliopsida > Lamiales > Plantaginaceae > Plantago > Plantago coronopus. The sequence continues at coordinate 4,729 of JAYMSL010001182.1, forward strand.
TCATTATGAGTTTATATCACTTATACAATCTACCAAACATGTTTTAATATGGGTTTATATAATATTCAATACTTTTTTTTTTTTTTTTTTTTTGGTGGATAAAGAAACTAATAAAATACTAATACAAAGTAACTAAAGCAGAAAAGCAGAAATGCCCAAAGGCTCTTCGTCTTCCCAGTTGCTTGCACCCTCAGTCGGTGCTCTCTTTGCCATCCAATCCGCCGCGCCATTTGCCGTCCGGGGGATCCAATTCAGCTCAGTCTCCCAGTCTCCTCGTAGAAGATTTCGACAGCTCACCACAAGATTCTCGAGATCCGGAGGGGTCTCAATGTCTCCTAAAACCATATCCACAGCTTGTTGAGAGTCCATTTCAATTTTCAGCTTGGGAGGTTTTCTGGTCCATACTAGCTCCAACCCCAGCTGGAGAGCTGTGAGCTCCGCTTCATTCACGGAGGTAAGTGCAATAGATTTTGAAAAGCCCCCTTTCCACTTTCCCCTTTCGTCTCTTAGCACTCCCCCCACCGTAGAGCTTCGTCGATTGATGTTGATACTAGCATCAACATTCAGTTTCAGCCAATTGACGGGAGGTCTTGTCCAGGTCTTGATCGATGTCGTAGCCGATCCACCGCCTACCGCCGCCTTGAGGTCTGTGAAGAGTTGATGGATGAGGGTAAGAGCTTGTTGAGTCGAATACCCTGTTCCGCCCCTGAATGTGTGTTCGTTCCGGGATCGCCAAATGGTCCATATAGCTGATGCAAAGAGCCATGGCCACTGGTAGCTTGTTGCTAGAAGATTACTCCTGCCGGTTGTGAGGTTATGTCTCAGCCAGTTTGAATCCGGTATGTGCTCATCTCTGGTTCTTTGTTCTATGTCCAATAGCTCTTTCCAAATTTCTTTTGCTGCTGCACAGTGGCGTAGTATGTGGATAACACTCTCCTCTGTGTTCTGACATTGTAGGCAGAAGGGTGAGTTTGTGATGTTTCGGCGGAATAGGAGTTGATGTGTTGCCAGTCGATTTTGAGCCGCAAGCCAAAGAAAATGTTTCAGTTTATGGCTCAACTTCGTAGACCAAATCCAGGCTAGCTGGTTGTTAGGTTGTGGTAAGTCTGCATACTTTTCTTGTAAAGCCTTGAACGCAGACTGGCATGTAAATTTTCCTGATGCTTCTTTCATCCAAAGTAATCTGTCTGGCTGACTGCTGAGTATGGTCACATTGTTTTGTATCTCCTCTTTTATAGCTTCTGGCAATTGTGTCTTCATGCTAGTTAGGTTGAGAGAGCCATCTGATTGTACTAACTCGTTGAGAGTTAAGTTAGTCTCTGTTGGGTCAATAACATTAGTTAACTCTCGGAGAGATATATCTCGTAACCAATGATCATGCCAGAATGATATTTTCTTGCCGTCTCCTATCTTCCAGCTTGTAAAATCTTTGATAAGATTAGCACAGCGAACAATGCCTTTCCACGCACTACTATCTCCTGCTCTTGCACTGATAATACCCACTTGGTTTTTCCTCATGTACTTCGCGTGTATAAGGTCTGACCAAATAGTTTCTTCTCCAGCCATGACCTTCCAGGCCAACTTAGACAGAAGTGCCTCATTAGTCGTTCGCGCGTCCCTTATGCCGAGCCCTCCTGCTTTCTTGGGCAGACGTGTTTTATCCCATTTTACCAAGTGCAGCTTCTTTTTCTCCATGTCATGTGACCATAGAAAGTCTCGATTCAATCGATCCAATTTGTTGCACGTATCTTGGCTTAGCCATTGCGCTTGCATTTGGTAGATAGGAATAGCAGTAGAAACTGATTGTACCAGGGTCGCGCGACCTGCCAAGCTAAGGAACTTGTTTTTCCACCCGCTTAGTTTGGCCATAATGCGGTCCAGAGTTGCAGCATGGGCAACTTTGGGGATGCGCCTATGGTGAAGCTGGACACCCAAGTATCTTCCCAAATCATTAGTCCTCTCGAATCCTAGGATGTTACAGATCTCCCGCTTGAATCCCGAACCCCCTTGTTTTGAGAAAAAGACTTTAGATTTTTGTTTGCTCACCACCAACCCGGAAGCAGTGCTGAATCGCTCCAGTACACGGCTTATACATTTAGCCGTTTTGATATTGGCTTTCCCCATAAGGACCAAGTCATCCGCAAAGAAAATGTGAGACAGTCTAGGACCTCCCCTGCACGGCACAATTGGGTCCCACTTACTACTCTCAACAGCTTCCAGGATTAGATACGACATTCGTTCGACACATAGAACAAAAAGATACGGTGATAAAGGGTCTCCTTGCCTTAATCCACACTTATGTTCGAAAGGTTCAAGAGCTTCTCCATTCCAAAGTATCTTGGTCGAAGCTCCACGAACACAGCACATAATCAGGCTTGTCAACTGTTCTGGAACGCTAAAAGCTTGCAGGGTATCTTCGAGAAACTCCCAACTGATTTTGTCATATGCTTTTTCAAGATCCAACTTCAAGACCATACAACCAACTTTATTCTTCTTTTTCGACCGTAAAGAATGAAGTACTTCTTGCAATAGAAAGACATTGTCTTGCGCGCTTCTACCCTTAATGAAACTCGATTGTGTCGGAGCAATCAAGGAAGGCATCATATCTCTTAGGCGCATTGTGATACACTTGGTCACAAACTTGTATATGACATTACACAAGGATATGGGACGATACTGTGAAATAAGTGTAGGACTTTGTACCTTTGGTATAAGGCACATATGTGCTTGACACACTTCCACATTAATCCGTCGAGTCGCAAAGGTATCCTGCATGAATGTAAGCAGCGAATTGCGAATATATCTCCAGCTTTTATGATAGAAGAATGCTTGCAACCCATCCGGTCCTGGTGCCTTCATAGCATTTGTAGCCCACACTACTTTTTTTAACTCCGCCATAGTAATCTGCCTTGTCAAATATTCCGCATCCTCATCTTGTATCTTGGCTTGGAAACGGGAGATGGCTAGTGTCTCTCCTGGTAGTAACACATTACCAGTAAATAAAGTTTCAAAATATTCAATTGCATGCATTCTCAATATTTCATCATCACTGATCCAACTATCCTCAACCTTTAAGAGTGTAATCTTGTTCCTCTTTCTTCTCTCAATGGTTGAATGATGGAAAAACTTTGTGTTACGTTCTCCGTCTTTGAGCCAATTGACTCGAGATTTTTGATACCAAAAAAGCTCCTCCTGTTTAAGGATGGTGTTATATTCCTCCACCAAGTCCTTCTCGAGCACTTTTAAATGTGGTTCCAACTCCCCTTGGATTCGCTGGATGCCTCCAAGCCTAGCCAGGATTTGTTTTTTCTTTCGAAAGATATTTCCAAAGCATTGTTTGTTCCATGGAATAAGAGTCTCTGGGACCTTGTTGATAGCTGCCAAGATATTTGGAGATTCCTCCCAAATACGCCGTATGACCTGCTCACAACCCGGATTTGAAAACCACATGGCCTCAAAGCGGAACGGCTTCGAATCTGTCGGTGGTTGATGCCCAGATAAATCGGTCAAAACTGGGCTATGATCTGAATGTGTGCGAGGTAAGTTAGTGACTGAAAAATCAGGAAATTTCTCGATCCATGAAGCATTTGCCATAGCCCGATCAAGACGTTCCTTTATCTTTCTTCTCCCAGTACCCGAACTCTCCCAAGTGAATTTTGGACCCTTGAATCCCAAGTCCCTTAAGCCGCACATATCTATCAGATTCTGAAACTTCCGAAGCCGGGACAAGTTTGGAGCTCTCCCTCCTTGCTTCTCATGTCCGAAACAAATTTCATTGAAATCCCCGGTAATCATCCACGGCAAATTCGAGGCTTTCGAGACTTCCTCTAATCTGCTGAAGATTCGCACCTTATCATTCTTATTAGGCTTTGCATAAATACCGGAAAGAAGCCAAGGTTCCTCCGTAACAGGCCCAATAACCGCATGAATGCTTTGATCCTCAACGAGTAGGACTTCGACATTCACTTGACTATTATTCCACAACATCCAAACGCCTCCCGACATATCATCAGTTGGCGCAATTCTGTAATCCGAGAACCCCAAAGTTGGCGCAATACGGCGCGCAACTTCACCAGAAACTCGTGTCTCTAAAAGAAAAACTACATGAGGTCGTTGTGACCGCACTAAATCTTTAAAATTTCTACGAAAGTCATCATTCCCCGCCCCTTGGCAATTCCAAGAAACAACTCTCATTGGAAACATATGTATATGATATGGCTGGATGGGGTCTTCAATTTTGATCCCCAGACATGTCGAAATCACTTGTCTCAGTGCTTCCCGACAAAAAGTCTCTTGGCGTGTTTTCTCCCAATCGGTTAGCTTCACTGTTTGCCAGCACACTCGATCCACCTCCTCTGAGGGGATACTCCTGGTGGCTATCTTCACTTGCCATACCGTCGAAGGGATGTTCAGTACTGTCACTATCCTTTCGAACGAATCTGTTCGTAATATCTGTGAGGGCCCCCGAAACATTACTTCTTGAGTTTGAAAGGGAGGAGGTTCCACTATGTTCAACATCCACATTCCGTTCTGGAAGACTATCTCTATCATGTTCGGGTCGAGATTCAACCAGTTTGCTGGAGGTTGTGCCATGGTCCGAAACTTGAAGATTTTGGTTGTTAGAATTATGTTTTGCAAGAGCATTGAACATATTACTGCAGAAGGTATCAATAGGTTTCTCATTACCTTTTGTACTTGTGCTAGACTTATTCTGTTGGGTTCTTGAATTAGGAAAAGGATTCTTTTGGCTCTTGGACTTATTGACGTAATCTGGGAGAACTCTTTTTCCATGATTAGCAGGGGTTTGCTTCCCCTTATCATTATTTGGTAGATCTTTTCCTGTTTTAGAGGTAGGATTACCAAACACAACCGGGTCGGACTGACTGCCAGAGCCGCTTCGATCTTGAAGGTGGGGGTTCCGTTTGAGGCTATCTACGTCGACTGACTTCGCACCTGTTTTTCGGTTGTTGTTCTTCCGGCGGGTCACCGTCATCCAATCACCAAATTCATCACATTTGGCCAGATTAAACAACCAATCAGTGGGGCTTTTGGAGTTTTCATTCTCATTCGGTACTTGCTGGACCTCTTTAACCTTAGAATACTTACAGTCATCTCGTTCATGTCCAACCCTACCGCACGCGTGGCATAGAGAGGGAAGATTCTCGTAAACAACTTGGTATAGGGTCTCACCAATCATAACTCCACGTTCCAGCGGCTGGTCCGTGTTAACTTGCACGCAGAATCTCGCGAAACGTCCCCGTATAGCATTAACTGTATTTCCATCATACTTTATCGGATCACCGATGCAATGTGCTAGCTCATGAATTATAGCTTCTTCGAACAACTCCAGTGGCAGGTTCAGGATTCTAACCCATGTGATTGCAACCTTAACCTTATCATCATCGGCTCGAAAATTCGGAATCCACTTCCTGATCGACATAAAACTCCCTGCCAATTGCCAGGGGCCTCCTGTCAAAATCAATTCTCTTTTCTCACTAGAGAGGCCCTTAAGGCAGTAGCAACCGAAACCCATGTCAATAAGCTGGAATTGTCCATAGAGTGACCACATGGTATCCAACTTAGTGAGTAGTGCGGGGTAGAACCACGGTTTCCCCAAGATTTTCACAATTATGGTGTCTTCCCATGTTGAGACAATCTTTTCTTTCAATTCATCCGCCAGTATCAGCTGCTTGAAAGGTCGATCCGACGAGGGTAGGTTCACTTGGATCTTTGCTCGGTCTGCAAGAATCTTGCTGTTATCTGCCTTCACGTCTGCCGGTTTAGGTTTTGGGGCTATCTTGCTTGCGTATGTCTGCGTTGGCTTAGATCTAGCTGCATCTGTATCTGTGGGGTTAAAGTCTTGTGAGGGTTCCATTGCTGGATCAAGGTTTGAGGATCGAGGGCGTTTGCTACGAGCTTCTGTGCTCATAACGGGTTGCAGTGGAGGAGATCCGGTGGTTAGGTCGCCGGCGGAGGAGGAGGGGAGAGCATTAGGGTTTTTATTAAGCTTTAATATTCAATACTGTTTATATCGATATTTACTAAGATTGGAGTCTTGATACTGAACATCTCCTGAGGATATAAGATGTTAAAGTATTCTCAAAGTATTGTTTTTCACTTGAAGTGAGGTGTGTTTGACTAGAACACGCCCCTCATTACAAACCAACCAGAATGGAGATGAATTCCAAATTAACTCTTGAACAATCGACCACCACCTTCCTCCAACTAAACGGTTCTTAAAAAGACATGTAGAGTTGACATAGAGAGCTGTATTAGCCTTTGTGATTTTTGAGTGTTTCATATAACTCCCTTGTTGTAACTATCACTTTGTACTTCTCGTACATATTTTAATACAATTTTACCTTTTCAAAAAATAAAGGGTCCATTACATCTACACCCCCTCATAGATGTCGCAATTACACTTGAAACCAATTAGATCAACAATTACATCCAGGTCCACAAAATCAGTTTTTTAACTAATTTTCAATAATATCCTTCAAGTTTTAATTTTTCATTTTTAACCCCAATTCTTAACTCAATTTTCATAATTGCCCCTCCATCTCAACCTTCTTCCTCCTCCACCTTCTTAAATTTTTAATTTTTTTTTTTTTGAAAAACTCCATTAATGGAGCTCAGGCTCCCATGACGGAGCCGTTACAGCTCCGCCATGGGAGCTATTACAGCTCCACGACGGAGCTGTTACAGCTCCGCCGTGGAGCTATTTAGAGCTCCATTAATGGAGCTCAACTTGAGCTCCATTAATGGAGTTTTTCAAAAAAAAATATAGGAGGAGGAAGAAGGGGAGGAAGAAGATGGAGGAAGAAGAAGGTTGAGGAGCTCAACTTGAGCTCCATTAATGGGGTCTTCCATTTAAAAGAAAAGAATTTTAAAAAATAGTGGAGGAGGAAGAAGGTGGAAGAAGAAGGGGTAATTATGAAAAATGAAAAAGTTGTGGGTGAAAATACAATTAAATAAAGTTATTAAATTGCAATATAATCCAAATGTTAACAGATTTGTTGATTTTTCAGATTTTACTATTGGACTGAAGTGTAATTGATGATCTAAAAGGATCCAAGTGCAAAGTATGTATCTATCAGGGGGTCTGATAGTAATTGTAGAAAAAGACATGTAGAGTTTGACCAACTAAATCACTTTAACGCATGCGTCCCAAGCGTGCCCACTAACTTCTAGTGGGATGTGTCGAGAGTCGAGAGATGATTGTCAAGACTAATTTTCAGAATTTACATAACCTTATCTCCTCGCCAGATAAAAATAGAAGGCAAACCCATCATTAGCGGTAAATCCATATCGTTTATAACCCTAGGAGCTCTGAACCGATAACATTGGCCAAGCTAAGACTACTTCGATTTGTCCAATCCAAAGTAGTCTAAAGCTACTCTTCATATTTTATGTAAAAGAGCTTTCATCCTTGCAAGAGTATTTTTGTGAATGTGTATAAAGAGATAAACAAAAATTGAGCTAGAGACTACTTATACATGTGCCAATTTGAAGTAAAATATAAAGACCATCACATAAATAAAGGTGAAATTAGTCTTGGATGTATTCATTTGTACTACTATATACTACATGTATGATAGTACATTTTTTACAGTGAGTTTTTTTTTTTAAACAGGAAATGCAATATATATATAACCGAAACGATCAATCGGAGTTTAGTTTACATTAGAAGTAGAGGCACAGCCAAATTACCCTAACTATTACTGCTAAGATTCCGAACACGCATCTAACAAAGGAGCTGTCCCTATCTTTGCAAAGAAACTGTTCTAGCCACTGCGGGGTAGAATCCCAGACATACAGTCTGTATGTATTCTGGACTTGAGAAAATGCTTCTTGCAAACTGGAGGGATTATTGCCGAACGGTTGAAAATTGCTTCCTGCTTTTGCTAATGCATCAGCTACGCCATTAACTTCCCTGTAAACTAACACAAAACGAGCTGCCACAAACTGATTCCTAAGCATGCTAATGTCCTGCACCACCTGTCGTTCCTTCCATACCATTGTCCTATTCCTGGTAACACAAGAAAAAGCATAGCTTGAATCAGTTTGCACTTTAACATGATCATAAGATAACTGCACTGCCAGTATTAAACCTTGGCGTATAGCCAAAAGTTCAGCAAGGTTACTACTAATAATGCCAGTACAACCAGCAGCAGCACGCACAAAAATGCCATTAGGCTTCCTCAGAATACAGCCAATACCAGCCATACCAGAAGAGCCTTTAGCAGATCCATCAGTATTTATAGTGACTTGGCAATCCAAAGCAGACATCCACTTAAGAGAAATATGCATCAGTTTTTAGAGTGAGTTATTCTGATGATAAAACCCATTGAGTTAAATAAGAAATAGTAATATAATATTCCCTTTAAATTGCCAGTATTCGTTATAATCATAAAAAGGAAGTGTGACTAGTCAACGAGAATGAGTGGAAATGATCTTATAGGGAAAGGATGCATTGTTTTGTTAGAATAAGTGAGGCCATGCCATGGGAATCAAATCAGAGAAATATATACATATATAAAGAAATGGAAGAATTTAGAAAAACTGGACTCACTAATGATTGTGGAGGATCGATCAATTATGTGTAAGACGAAATAGCTACAGAAACCCACACCCATTAATTAACAACGGCACCAACATGAACCATTCAAGTTTTGGTCACATTCCGGTTTAAGTATCTCTTCACTCAGATTAATTTTGTACGTATTCATTTCAGTTCAAATTTTGTGTATTTAATATTTATCATCCTGATAGATTTTACTTTTTCTGTTCTTTTTTAAAACGGTAAAAAATTTATATTATTCCCCTACACTATTCGGTTTAAACCTCCTTCACTCCTCACACTTCCTCCACCGATTCTATAATATACAATGTCCTAGAGGTTCTATGATTCTATGTTTGACTGCACTTGCTTGAAAATGTATAAACCTAGACGCCACTAATTTAGTTAATTACTCAAGAAATGCCTACGCGGTCATGATGGTACTTGTTATATATATTTCAAGCATGGAGAAACATATTTAAAGTTATCCCTAATGAGAGTTTATGACATTATTCTTGAGAAGCTGTACTAGTATTCAGGGGCGAAGGCAGGATTGTTGATGAGGGGTAGCAAAATTTTATCAAATAAAATATTGTCTGAATTTTTATGTAGTTATAAAAATTCATTAAGATGGGTCAAGAAAATCTTTTTTCTTATTAAAATGCATCAAATAAATATGTGTTATATCTTCTGTAGTTCTATATTTTCATCGTTTTGTTATAGTTGTATGACTTAAAAGAAAAAGGAAATGAAAGGAACAATAATAAAGTAGCAAGACCGTATAAAACATAAAAAAGATTTCAACATACCCAGCTAAGAATAAAGAAATGTATATATAACAAAATAAATAAAATGTGAAAACATTGAGAGCGAGGAACAAAATATCTAGCCATGTGGTTTTTTCGTAGGGAATTGGAGCTAGTGCTAGGCTTCTGATGATGTTTGTGGAGATATGATTACCTAGGAGGGACAGGCGCATGCTGTTGAGGTGGGGGCAAGCCATGTCGAAAATGACACATAACATGCAAAGAGGACACTTGGAAGCTAGTTAAAGCTTGACTGGAGGGACATGAAATATCCAGGGGTTAGGCGCATGCTGATGATAGGCAGAGTCATGATGGCTTTGACTTTCAATATCCTTTGCCTTATATTTCATTGTTTAGTGTTTACCAGGCTTACTTTGGTTTGGTTGTATGTGGAGCCTACTTTGCACCACTTGTGTTGTTTTATGCGAGTTATGCTGAGTGTTTGGGAGTGGATCCGAAACTGGATTAGAGTTGAGTTTTGAAAAAAACTGGATTGTGAATAGTAACTGGATTTGAATTGAGTTTGAGTTTTTGTGTTTGGGAGTGGATTGTGATTATAGTAGGGATAATTATTATATTTGAGTAGGTTGTGTAAGAAAGTGGGGTATGTGTGGGTAGTATTGAATGTATAATTATGAAATTGTTTTTTGATTGAATGTGATTTGATGTGTGATTTTGATGTGTTTAAGGTTGTTATAGTGTAATTTGATTTTTTTTATTATGTTGAGAATTGTGTTTGTTAATTGTGGTTAGGAATTGAGTTTTGGGAAGATGATAGGGAAAATTGTGTTGGAGTTTTGGTTAGTGTTATATTGCAATATAAATAATGTAAATAAATAAATAAATATTATAAATATAAATAATATATATAATATTATATATATATATATATATATATATATATATTCGGGAAAAAATAATAATATAATACTACCTATGTTTCAACAAGAACTTCTTAGGTAGACTCTTTTTCGCGAACTTTGACCGTGATTGATCTATGAAAATAATCAAGCATAGTGTTGTAACATAATTTTACTATATATTTTTTTGTCGTATAGTTTTGAAAATAATCAAACATAGTTTAGTAAAATTATACGCAATTTTGCAGCACAAAAGATAAATTAGCTGAATGGATACACTTTATAGTAGCATTTGATATTTATTAAAAAAGTTTAGGTTTTTATATTTTTTTGTATTTGTAATGCTATATTTTCATTAAAAAATGCACATGCCATATACCGACGTATTATATCACTTGGATGCACAAAGTATATCAATTTTCAAATACTTTAACCAAACCAATGTGTTGTTAATTAACCATTATCAAATCTCATATAAAAAGGAAAGAAGATATACTGTACAGTGAAAATATTCCCTTCTTTCCTCTTCCCAATCCAAAATCTAAACCTAACCAAACTCAATTACACAGCCACAGCATCCACCAACAACCGCCACCTCCGACCTCCCACCGCATCCCCACCTCACGCCGCCCCCAGCAACACCACCGCCCCTCCCCCCGCCACCCAACCACTACCCCCCCCCCCCCCACCCCCCCTCCCCCCCCCCCCCCCCCACCCCCCCCCCCCCCCCCCCCCCCCCCCCCCCCCCACCACCCCCACCCCCCCCCCCCCCCCACCCCCACACACCCCCCCACCCCTCACACCCCACCCCACCCCCCCCCCCCCCCCCCCCCCCCCCACCCCCCCCCCCCCCCCCCCCCCCCCCCCCCCCACCGACCCCCCCCCCCCCCCCCCCCCCCCGCCGGCCCCCCGCCCCCCCCCCCCCCCCTCCCGCCGCCCTCCAGTTTCGGGATGGAGATAAGTGCAGGGCTGCCATTCGCAAGGCTGAACACACCAAAACATAGATCAGGAAGCGTAGATCTCGAATATGTACTCGAAATTGAAATCCGTAAACGAAGTCGGAAAATATGGCCGGAATAGACTTCGACGGTGAAGTAGGTGGAGAGAGAGGATGGAGAGAGACAGATTCATGTTGACAGGCTAGTGGTCGGCTAGGATATTGAATCAAGTTTTTACTGGATTCTGCAATTCTGGACTGAAATCTACTACCAAACAAAAAAATGACCAAACTGGACTCGAATCCAGAAAATTGGGTTTGAGCCTACTCCCAAACACTCTGATGAACTGTCTTGTTTCTTTCGTTTTCTTTTGAATTCACTTTTGTGAAGTTTTATTTTGCTAGCAATTTTTTTTCATACACATTCAACTTCACCAAATCTTTCTCATTATTGTAACACATTGCATATTGAGCAATCTCTCACCATTTTCCTCACCTTATTTTTTTTCCTCCTCAAAAATCTAAAGTCACCTAACATAAAGGTATTACATCATCATGAAAATTTCAAGATCGCATTTTCATTTGGACCATAAAGATGTCAATAAAATCCACGTTTTAATGGCGTAAAAGGAAATCTAATTAGTGTGTTGGACTATGATTACGAAGAACGACACAGTGTGATTCACATGTTATTGCAAAGGTGCCTGCGCTTTTCTTGAATTGGTATACTACTACTAGACCCACAAAATCTCAAACAGATTGATTTTAATGAAAGTTTAGTAAATGTCAAACTGTAATCGTATTCATTAACGATTGCATCGCCTATAATTTTCTTCAATTACGTATTAATATCAAATTGTTTTAATAAGTACACTCATATTCAAAGACATATTCAAAGACGAAACAACATCAACACCCAAAGTCCAAACCTGTTGGTCAACCCCTGTGCACCGCCCAACACTCTTGTCCGCGTGTCGGTCCATGTCATGAAAGTTTATGTCTCCCTCGACTTACCCTATTACTCACACGAAATAAACCCCAAAAATTTACGTAATTAAAAATCTACTCTCCACTCTCTGTAGTCTGTAGTGTCTCGCACCACACTCTTACCGTCAACCGACAACCACCCACCTTCTTCCCCCTCCCCCATCCATATCTGATCTTCCACCAACCACAAAGGTCTGAATTAATGAAGATGATCAAAATCGGAGCTTGATTTGAAAATTGAAGAAGGAAAGAGCTTTGAAAAATAGCCCTATGGGTTGTTTACAACCCTAAATCAGAAATCGTACACCTTCAATTTTGGTTGGGTTGAAGAAGTTTGAGGAACCATTATTGATTCTTTTTTTTTTTTTTTTGAGATTTTATTGATCCTGTTTTCGATAATTAAATATTTAAGCGTCATGCACCAACAAATATTCTTAAAGCACTTCACTTGGTTATACTTGTAGAGTTAACAAAAGTGACTTTACGTTTGTGATATGCACACTACGCCCATTATTATGTCTTGACATATATTACTAATTTACTACAACTTGCTTGAGTTACTTAATATTAATCATTATAATAAATTGGTGGTGGATTCCTGAGGTCAGTCAAATTCACCAAATAAAACCTAAAACTAAACGAACTCAAATCTCAAGACTATTCTCCACATTATGTTCATTTTGATTTATATATACAAAAAATATAAAATTGGCCACCACTTAAAGTTTAGTAATTAATCATAGTATAATAATAATTATAAATTATAATAACATGATAAAAATGATGACAAATTTACCACACTACCTAGTTTTTTTTTATGCTCATACTATGTATCTACACTTTTAATCTTAAAGTTTCGCTACTTTTACATATATTATACAAGTTATTATTTTTATAATTTAGGGACATGTCTATTACTATTTAATAAGAAAAGCCATACAGGACCAAAAAGTAGTTGCCTTAAATGTGGAGAAAAAAAAACTGAATTGAAAGAACCGGTTGAAAAAACAATTAGTGGAAGAATTGAAATGCAAATGTTCATAATTATATACTAAAAATATACATTCAGATTTGGTCAAAATTTCAATTTTGTTTAATTTATACTAAATCGAATAAATTATAATTTGTTTAATTAATGAAAAATACAAAATTATTAAAAATACACGAAAACGGCGTGCCAAGAACAAAACTTTATACTTTGCATTGCATTATAATTTATTATCACGCGGGAACCGCGTGTTCCCGCGTGTCAGCGTTACTGGTTGGTTCATAAGAATATAATACCCCCACTAGCTACCACTATTACGAAGAAGTAATAGAAACAACAACCAAACAACAATTATAATAATTCCAGCTAAGCGCTAGTGCGCTAAGTATCGAGATTTGTGTGCTGGTAAAGGGTATGGGTTTCTGCCCTTCTCTTTCTCGTCACTTGGAGAGTTGGATGACGATGCCGTTGCTTTGCTGCG
>JAYMSL010001183.1:0-18338 GCA_036897195.1 Plantago coronopus
TTACACAATCAATAAACATCACGTTTATAGTGTGTGGGCGCCCATTGGTTAAGCCACAAAGATATAGAAAATCACATTGGATTTACTAAAATTCCTACATACTCCACTGAAGAAATCTAGATGCATTCTTACAAGTATAAAAATCTACACTTTCTAGCCTTGAGACATCATATCTCAAACTCTATATCCCATACAAGAAAACTAACAAGAAGAATGGCAAACTTGATCACCTCAGCCTTAATCCTGATATCAATCTTTGCTTCGGCTAATGGCCTAGAGAAGCTCACCAAGCTGCATTTCTACATGCAAGAGACAATAGGCGGCCCCAACGCGACCAACATACAAGTAGCACTGCCTTTATCCGGAAACCTATCACCAACGCTCTTCGGCCTTCTGGCAGTTCTGGATAATCCACTCCGAACGGAGCCTAATAATCAATCTGAAATAGTGGGCCAAATGCAGGGCCTACTCACTTGGGCTTCGCTAGAGGAAACGAGCATACACATGTCAGTCGACCTGGTCTTCACGGGCGGAAAGTACAATGGTAGCACGCTAAGTGTTATGGGTCATAACCCGTACTTGACTGAGACCCGTCGGGTGTCCATAGTTGGAGGAACCGGAGATTTTGAACTGGCGCGTGGCTTGCTTGTGGTGAAGACTGTGTCGTTTGATAATCCGCCTGGCGTGAACTTCTTCGAGCTTAATGCCACCGTGTTGCATCATGTCGGACCGGCTGTTTCGATTGATGGTGGTGATATTTGGTGATTCGGTTCCGGGCATTGAAGTTGAATGTTTCTGTTTGTATGTCGTTCATATAAAATTGTATCAGGGCCTTAAATGTGACTAGATGTCTGCATGTCACTCCATAGTTTGATTTTTAACTTTTTTTTTAATAACGTTGGAACCGACGCGCTACCATGGAATGCGCATTATGTTACGCTAGCTATTACATGTAATTCGGGTTTCATGGTGAGAGGTAACGTTCTCGTCTATAATTATTGAATAAAAATTAGTATTGAAAAATGTGACTTGAGAGGGGGGACCGACATGTATCAGTGTGTTTCATGTAGTACATTTGTGCTCGTTTTAATGTATACGTGAAATATATCAATGCTCCGTTGTAATACATCAATGTATGTTCTAGTTTATCAATCCTCTTAATTTTTTGATTTTTCCCTTAATTTTGATTTCTCATAACACTAGCTCCTTATTGATATATTTCTATTCAAGTATAATATACTTAAGTCTATATAGCAACTTTTACGACATGTAATCACTCGTACAAGCGTATGCTATTTTTTGTACGAGTTTTTGAATTTGATCATTTTCTTGTAAATGTTTTTAAAAGTAAGAGGACGTGTAAATTAAACATTTTAATATTAAAATATGTATTCAGGTATCTATCGATATTGAGAATAAATAAATTTATCTCAAACCCGACCCGTATATATTCAATAAAAATATTGTATATTCACTTTTTTTAGTTCATCCAATTATATAATACCCGATCCTATTTTGTTTTCATACAACAAGGGCCGGGATTCGGATTCGGGATTCGGGATTACCCGATCCTATGTCCCCACCCCTAATACAGAGTGCCTTCTTGGCCTGAGCCACACAGAAAAGCCAATCAAAGCAGAGCAGAAAATCCAGGCAAATAATTTCATCCCATCTGTAATTCCCCAACAACCCATCGGAGTCAGCATGAGACTCAAACCACCGCACAAGAACTTTATCCATTCCAATCGTTTTGCACCGCCTATTCCAGCATTAAATTTAATAAAAAATCACAACAAATAACCCCTGGATTCGATAATAACATGAAGAAGAAATTATGTTCTTGTTTGGGTTAACTTCTTGTGCTCTTCGTGCCTGAAAGGTTAATTTTTATCTCTAATTTTACTGGTATCTGTTGCTGTTACGCCATTTTTACATCCCATTTTATTT
Source organism: Plantago coronopus (assembly GCA_036897195.1). Classification (NCBI taxonomy): domain Eukaryota; kingdom Viridiplantae; phylum Streptophyta; class Magnoliopsida; order Lamiales; family Plantaginaceae; genus Plantago; species Plantago coronopus. The sequence continues at coordinate 1,948 of JAYMSL010001183.1, forward strand.
TCTTTGCAGCAGACCTCTAAATTTCAAGAAAGACCCTTTTCTGGCAAATTGAAGGCGTAAAGGTGCGGCTTTTTTCTTCAATCCTGTCCTTATCTGTATTTAGAATTCTTGAGCTTTTGTGTCTTGGAATTTGATGCGTGTGGGATTCATTTCTGTATTAATTGGCATTGTTGAACAGAAGCTGATAAAAGTCTTTTGTAGAAAGCTCAATTTTTGCTATTTAGTCTACTTCCATGTAATTTAGTTTGTGTGTATTGTGACCTATGCTGTTTAATGGGGTTGGTGAAAGGTTTGCTTTTTTTACTTTCAGCTAATTTGCTTGCTGATGTGAATTCTTGATAGAGATCTTAGGATAACAGTGATTGGCTGTTTTTGTCTGGTTGTTCATGTGCTTGTGCTATCCAAAAACCAACTCATACACTCAAGTACAAACTAAAGTGATATTGTATTGTATTGATTCAAAAATTCAATTTGATCCCATACCTTCCATCATTTTCCATATTAATAGGCCTTCTTGGTCCAGTACAAAAAGGGTTCACAGTTCACACAATCAGCCCCTTCTCCCTCCCTCTCTTAGAAAGATGAAGTCAGAAGACCAGGTATCTGGAGTTGATGCTCCTCTGCTACCAGAAGTGCAGCTGGTTGATCGTGGGAGGTACTATGAAGGGGCGTCGATTTCAGGGGCGATATTCAATATCTCTACTGGGATGGTGGGAGCAGGGATCATGTCGATTCCGGCCACTTTCAAGGTGCTAGGTGTTGTTCCAAGCTTCTTGGTGATCATGGTTATTGCTTATTTTGTGGAGGTCACGGTGGAGTTCATGTTGAAGTACTCGCATTCGGGGGAGTCGAATACGTACGGGGAACTGATGGCGGAGTCGTTCGGGAAGGTCGGATCTGTTGCGCTTCAAGTTTGCGTTATGGTGACGAATCTTGGTGCTTTGATTATTTATTTGATTATTATAGGTGAGGTTGCTTTTGATTGATATAGGGTGAAGATTCATTTTGATTCCATGTGGTTAGGAATATTGAGGCACATGGGGTGCTCCTGAATCATGTGCTACCTGCTACCAATTTTTTACGGTTGCTTTTCGGTTAAATTTTGCAGGAGATGTTCTCTCAGGAAGTAGTTCAGATGGAACAATGCACTTGGGCTTGCTGCAGGAATGGTTTGGCATCCACTGGTGGAACTCGCGTGCATTTTCGATCCTTATTGTTGTGCTTTTTGGCTTGCTTCCGTTGCTTCTTCTACGGCGAATAGGTTAGTAATGTGCTATGTTGTATAGAAATGATTTACTCTTATCTTGTCATATATACGGCTTGATTGCATTTCTTGATGTTGCAACATTAACTACACAGGAGCTTTCTGCTCCACAATCTAAGTAGAGTATATGATTAGGCAATTCACAATTGAGCTCCCTGTTGGATTTACATGCTGAAGTTCATTAGTACAATAGCTATATATCACAAGAATGACCAAAACGTGTACAGTTAATCTCCTGCAGATTCATTGAGGCATGCATCTGCTGTATCGGTTCTACTAGCAGCTTTTTTTGTTGCAATTTGCACAGTAATGGCAATACATGCGATGTGGGTGGGGAAAACCGAAAGTCCTAGATTAGTTCCGGACTTTGATCATGTCTCTGTGTTTCAACTCTTCACTACCATTCCGGTGTTTGCAACTGCGTTTGGATGCCATGTAAATGGTGAGAATGCAGCTTATGATTCCTTACATATATACTCTCTTTACAAATTCTGCAGCCAAAAATTCTATTTTCCAGATATAGGGGGCTTGTAACTTGTAAGGATTACACAGGTATATGGTTCCATAAAACTGACATGGGAATTCGCTAGAAGCTATATGTGAAGACAGACTGTTATTATGTATTTTCCCATATTAATAATAAAACTATAAACATGGCAAATTATGTGGATCAATGGTGAATATTTATAAACAGTATTTTATTGTTACCAGTATATGATTCAATATGTGAAATGACAAGTTGAATGTATTACACAGTTCATCCCGTAAGAGCAGAGCTCGGCAGGCCTTCCGATATGAGCAAGGCAGTACGAATCTCGCTAGTATTATGCGTCATCATTTACTTCGCCGTTGGCTTCTTTGGCTACCTTCTGTTCGGGGACTCGATCATGGCTGACATGCTAGTCAATTTTGACACAGTTTCAGACTCTATTGTTACTCAGATTGTCAATGACACTGTCAGATTGAGTTATGCCATCCACCTCATGCTAGTGTTTCCAGTAATGAACTATTCTCTGAGGATTAATGTGGACGAACTCTTTTTCCCAAAGGGGCCTCTGTTAGCTGCAGAGAATGTTCGGTTTTACGCACTGACATTCATTTTGCTTGCATTCATATATGTGGCAGCAATAGCCATTCCGAATATATGGTACTTCTTTCAGTTCATGGGAACAACCACAGTCATGTGTCTCATGTTCATATTTCCGAGCTCCATCATCCTAAGGTATGTGCAGTTCTGGTATCTTTCAATTACTACTTTATTATGCCTCTGGTCTTTTATTTGTCTGGACTCTGGAAAACCTTGAACTAGCCAGTGGTCCTGGTTAACTAACAACTAGTATCGCTCGTTAAGGAATTGCTGATTGACTAAAAGAAGATGGAATGAGATTAAAAGTTTTAAAATCTTAAGGCCTTAACTGGGGCATTGGTGAAGTGCAGTACATAGTCGTCCTAGAACCACTAACATAGCTGCTGAATGGGTTACTCAGCGACGGTTAATATTATAGCTGCTATCTAATTCTTTGCTTTTCTACGTGTACTACCGAGTTGTAGCAGGCAATAGTCTTACTTAGTATTCTGTAAGTAATTAGAATAAACCCTTTTTTCCTAAAGGCTGTTTTTCTGTACTCTTCCAAAACCTTATTATGCTTCGGAAATTGCTTGTAGGGATGTGCACCACATATCAACTTGGCGGGATAAGGTGTTGGCCGTGTTGGTGATCTCACTGGCTGTGGGAACGAGTTTGGTAGCCATTTTCTCAAACGTGTATGATTACTTTGGCTAAAGACGATGATGATCCTGATACTGAATATGTTGCTGCTTTGCAATACCAATATCATATGAATGTAATAGTTAGAGGAATCTGGTAATTTTGAGAACACCTGCAGTGTTCTCCTTAGCAATGAATGAACATTTCACCTGCAACTATACATGTTTCACATAGAAGCTTATCTTGTAACAGTATCATTAAAACATCTTTCAAGTTAAGTTCTCAATATTTATACCAGTTCTCAGCATTGGTCGTTTCTCGCAAGCATTCTTGGAGACGATGGGCTTGGACTTAGTCGGCCTGACCTCTGTAGCATGCTGTTGCAGATTCGCTGTCCCGGGGTTGCAAGAAGCAATCTCTGAGACTATATTATCCGGTCCGGGCTGGAATGATATTGTCCGTTCTAAGTTAGAGATTTGCAGTGAAGGCTTCCTGGAAACTCAAACCTGGGTTGGTGGGTGACTTAGTGCATACTGATACTGTAAGTCTGTAACTGTGTAACAGAATTTGGAGGAGTTGGTAACTTTATAAGATGGCCCAGACCACAATCTCATTATTCTTTCGTTTGCCCAACTTCAACGCGCTCTAGCTCAGAATGACATTATTACAAATTTATCTTTCGAGAAATTTGAATTAGGTTAACTTAGAATAACATAATCACAAAATAGTCTTTTATGGAATTCGAACAATCATGTAGCCAAGAAGATAATGTGTTTATCGAATTCTTAGTTTACCTATTGATTTTGGAAGTGAACCGTTTTATCAACTGAATTGTGCTTCGTTGTCCATTAATCTTTTCGTGAGATGAGTAGTCACATTATTGTGTTATTTCGTATTACTAGTTCTTTAAAACACCTTGATGGTGATATAATTGCAAGTTAAAAGTGTGTATAACGTGTAGAAAAGTGGAAATAGCATATTGTAGCATTAGCATAATTCCATAAACATGTAAACATTGTTGTTATAATATAGTCAAAAGAATAGTGACATGACATGGGATGGGATCCAGCCATAAATTATAAGTATGGAAGATTACAAATAATTTTGTCCACGTGAATATGATGAGATGATACTCATCCATTCCACCTCACTGCCTCACTCTCCAAATCCCTAAAGATTTCAGACCTCATATAATTGAAGCTCTAATAGAAAAGTGAAATCTTATGGTTGTACATTTCCATTGAATTTCGTATCGCGATTGCGGACAGGTAAGGAAGAATGATAATTCTGCAGGATATCGTAGAATTAACATGTTTGAGATAAACTCTCAATTTTATTCATCAAGACGGCTTGAAATAAACAACTTACATATGCTTAGATATAAACAACTTAACAAAAAAACTCTAATGACTCTTCCAATTATATCACGTCTCCTAACTCATATAGCACATGACCCTCACGACACTTCATCATGTTGCCTTTTGTGTATGTTATGTAGTCTCAATTTTGACGTAAGCCATGTCTAGAGCCAATAGCGTGTTTGATATCGCAAACTTTATCGAAATAGTTGTTGGCCAATAAGGTGTGTCTAAATATTGACGATTTTACGATGTAACGCGATATTCTATGAAAATCTGGAATTGGAATTACAGTATATTTGAATTAGGAATGACTCTCAGTTTAATAAATCAAATTACTATTTGAAACCATGTGATTAAATCAATTAAATGATAAGGCAGCTATGATTTTACTAGTCAAAAGACAGATAATCAATCTTCTAGCTATTCATGAGACATACTTGTTCTTTTTTTCCAATTTTTTTTTAAATAAGAATGAGGACATACATAATTAACAAACCCTAATTTGCGTCCAAGTACATCTTAATTTTCAGATTTTTGACCATGTCTAGATACATCCCTAAACTCCAAAACATGTCAAATTCCAACCCTTCACCGAAATTCCATCATCGCCCTTCAAATCCCATAACTTTAATTTCGGCCCTCCAACTTCAAGACTTCCAAAATTAGTCCTCATTATCATTTTTATAAACTGGACTAAACGATTACGAAGTACACTTGAAATGACTAAAGTCCTATTATTTTTAATTTAAGTTCCGCTCCATTCAGTTAAGTTCAGTTTTGGTTATTTCAAATCTGTACTTCACTTCAACTAGCTTTCGTTTAGTTTGTGTTTGCCATTTATTTTCAGAATTGCTTTTAATCTGCTTTTGCTTAAAGTTGTATAAAAGTGCTTTTAATAAAAAGCGGTAGGTATTTGCTAATTAGGAAAAAAACAGCCTGGACCCTGGAGTGCTTTAAGCAGGAAAAAGCAAGTCTTGGACTGCTTCTAAAAAGCAGCGGTTACCTGCTTTTTTTTAGAGAAGCAAAAGCAGAAGTTGTCAAATAAAACACTACAATTCTGCTTTTTTTTCTCCCAGAAGCATAGAAGTGCTTTTTTAAGCAATGACAAACACTACCTAGATTAGTAGAAATAATAGGGCCTAAAAATTTATGAAGTAGAATTAAATTTAAATATCAAGTAGCAAGAGGTCCAAAATGCAAATGTTAGGCGCGTACTTGGCCCCACAAATCCAATTATTGCAGGCACACTATAAATCCCACATGTGATTTTAGGTGATTTTAAACGTACAAACCAACCAACTAATTTTTCCCCCACAATACCAAACATTCATTCCCTCCGGCATGGCTCCGGCGACAAATGACACCGGAGTTAATGCCCCTCTCCTCCCAGACCACAACGTCAGCAAGCAGTCAAAACGATCGTCGATTCCAGGAGCCGTGTTCAACGTGTCGACTAGCATCATTGGTGCAGGGATCATGTCCATACCGGCAACTCTAAAGGTGTTAGGAGTTGTTCCGGCCTTCTTGATGATTGCATTGATTGCCATTGTTGTTGATATATCTGTCGAATTCATGCTGCGGTTTACGTATTCGGGTCAGTGTACGACTTATGCTGGACTCATGAGGGAGTCTTTCGGCAGGGTCGGGTCGGTTTCCGTTCAGATTTGTGTCATGATCACCAATCTTGGCTGCCTTATTATGTACCTCATTATCATTGGTAAGAACTTGAAAATTCAATTTAGTTTTCTTTCTTTCTTTTTTTCACTTGGTAGCTAGCACGCGAAGTAGAGTCAACTTAAGCGTATAGGTCGGGTTCGAGTCACCTTTGCCATTTCAAAAAAAAAAGATTGTTTAGATCGGTTTAGAGTTAATGTTTAAAATGATGTATGTGCAGGGGATGTACTTTCTGGGACAGGAGAAGAGCATTTAGGTGTTCTGCAAGAATGGTTTGGTGTTCACTGGTGGAATTTACGCCCCGTCGCGATCCTAATCATCGTCGTATTCGTTATGCTTCCTCTCGTCTCGTTTCGTCGTGTAGGTATGTCATATGTGCCTCATTCTGTTTTACACTTCAACTTGGTTCATTTCAATGTATCTGATTGGCTTTCTGTTTTTACAGAATCATTATGGTTGAGTTCAGCAGTGTCAGTTTTCCTAGCAGTTGTGTTTGTTGGCATATGTTCTGTAATGGCAATCACTGCACTTGTTCAAGGGGAAACTAACACTCCAAGAATTCTACCTCATCTGGACACTGGTGCCTCCTTTTTCAACCTCTTCACCGCGGTCCCAGTTATCGTAACAGCATTCACGTTCCATTTCAACGGTAATTCTTGCGAAAATACGCGAACTTTACCCTGCTGTGAAGTTATTTTTCCAGATTTGGGATGCAAAGATAGTTTTGTGTGCACAATTTGTCTAATACATGACTGAGAATGTCGTTGTATATACACGAACTGAATTGAATTTAAGGCGAACTGAACTGAACTTTACTGATTGTTATACTTGTGCAGTTCATGCCATTGGAGTTGAGCTTGGGAAAGCTACAGACATGATCACTGCAGTGAGAATCTCACTTGTACTCTGTGCTGCCATCTACTTCACGATTGGAATCTTCGGTTACCTTCTTTTCGGGGACTCAATCATGGACGACATACTTGTCAATTTCGACCAAAGTACTGGTTCGAGGATAAGTTCTTTCCTGAATGACATAGTTCGTCTGAGTTATGCGCTCCATTTGATGCTCGTATTTCCACTCTTGAACTTCTCCCTGAGAACAAACATAGACGAGTTTCTGTTCTCCAAGAAGCCCCTTTTGGCAACAGATAACCGTAGATTCATTGTTCTGACGCTCATTCTGTTGGCTCTCGCATATGTTTTAGCAATAGCGATTCCGAGCATTTGGTACTTGTTTCAGTTCATGGGATCCACTTCTGCTGTCTTCTTAGCCTTCATTTTTCCTGGTGCAATTGCTATAAGGTATTTATCTGCGTATCCTCTTCATTCTGTGCTAAAACAGCATCTATTAATAGATTTCTTGAATTCTGATCGGTTTTTCTTTGTTTGTTCTTCCTTGGACAGAGATATACATGGTATTTCTACTCCGAAAGACAAGATCATTGCAACAATCATGATATCTCTTGCTGTAATCACAAGCACCATAGCCATTTCTACAAATATATATAAGCTACTTGGACATACAGTTTAGTTTTACCTTATGTTTGTAGATACATGAGCTTATGTTGTTGTAAGCAGGGCTAGATTTTCTGTGAAAGAAGGCCATATTCTTGATCAATTCTTTCTCTGTCGAGGGTAGACATCGTTACATGATGCTTGTAGATATAGCGAGGTACTTTGTGTGTAATGCTTCTGAGCCAGTTTAAGACTCTCTTCTTCTCACATTCAGTTCAGTTTAGATATGTTTAGACGAATAGAACAGAGTTTAAAGCTGTAAGGCGGTTCCATGACACTGGATCGAGCAGAGATTACAATTTCATCTTGTTTTCATGTATATTTTCGTTATGAATCACAAGAAAATAGCATCATCTTGTATAACTAACAATGACATAATGAACACATAATCAACTCCAGGAAAAATACGTGCCCGAAATCTCCTTTTACCTACAGTCCCCAGCTTGGTTTTGTCTTTCACCTGCAATGATATTGCAAACTGCTGTTAGTCTAGCACAGAGTTGTATGTTACCTATACGGCTATACGAGGCTGTTATATGTTCACATACCTTCGCTATCAACATGTCTCCCTGGAAAACTTCAAAAGATTGAGAGATGTAACTGCCAACAACACGAAAATCGCACGTGTCATTAGTCTGGTTGCCTGGTAAAAACACTCGAAGATGCCTTTTGAACGGAAAATAGTTAAGACTTTTGCGCGGTGTAAAGAATATCACTTCTGTCTGAGCTCTCTCCTCGATGAACTGTCCATCCCTTCTACAAGAATACTCTCGTCAAAATATAAATTTCAACTTGACAAATCTGAACTGAATCACCTAAACTGAACTGAATTTAAGGTGAACCAATTCACGTACGTACTTTCCTGCGCATGGTGATGACTGGCAGTCCTAATGCATCAAGCATAACTATCTCATTCTTCAACTGCCAAAAGCCACCAGTAGCAACTAGCAGAACAAGAGTGCCACTATAATCGTAGACTTTAAAGCTCCTAGTCTTATCAGAATATCCGATCTTTTTATGCACAGACAGATACACGCCACGAGATTTCCAATACTCTTCGGCTACAACACTAATATTCGGGACAAAGCCACTGGTGTTTGGTGCAGAGGTCCAAGGTTTGATTTTATTTTGTTCAGAAAACATTTTGATGCAGTTGCGACTTGCTAGTACTCATTGTATCACAGGAAAGAACATATAACTGCTGCACTTGCTTGGAAATATCAGCCTTCATTTCCAAAAGGATTTTTTTAATTTGCCATAGTATTTGTCAATTCTTTGGGGAGTTAGTAGTTGTCGATTTCGTTTAAGTTAATCAGAGAAGACTAGTAACAACTGACTCCCAGAACAGGTCATACCTACAGCAAGACAGGCATAGTTCTAGACTTCTATTCTGTATAACCAAACTGCTCATTAGAGGCTTAGAGCTGTTCCCTACCCGTTATAGCTTTCACCTGCCTGAAACGAGAACAGCTACAAACAATATCTTCAAAAGCGAACAATCTACGAACTAGATAGCTAGACCACTCCCAATATATCGCCCAAACTGTCGACTCGCGATTCACTACATTCACCTGATAACATGGATTGAACAATTGCTTTCGTTGCGCAGTATCCAGAATCTAGACATATTAGCTCTTAACATGACTCAAATCATTGAGTTGCCGCGATGCCTCCCCAGTAGCTCTTCATTAACCGACCTCAGGCTCATTATTCCAACTGTTTTGAAAATTCCAAACAGAAATGTTTTCCCAACCTCAAGAGATTGGTGCTAAACAAATCTGAAATACGGAATGAGCAATTAACGGATCAGATATTGTTGTCATTGCCTGTTCTACAACACTTGACACTAATGTTCTGCAGTTGGACAGGGGCAGAAAATGTTGAAATCTCCGCTCCTCAATTGATTGAATATATTACACATACAGATAAGAGGTCGAACCATAACGCACAGGTTATCGAGATTGTCTAGTTAGTTCTATATATTTTCCTTTCTGTTTTGATCTGGCATGTTTGCACCAATTCAAACAACGCTTATCGTTGTTTCCAGGCACTGGTACGAACATCAAAATCAGGACTTCGATTCCTCGCCTTGCGCCAGCTGAAAGAGATGCAGTTAAGCTCTGTTCAGTTTCCATATAATGATGTATTGGAGTTGCTTAAATTTGCGCCATCTCTCGAGTGTCTCGAGATAAAGATGGCCAATTTTGTGCGGCACAAGGAAGATGTTTTGCCAGTACCCTTTGCTCTTCCTTACCTCAAAGAGTTCAGATTAATGATGTTTCAAGAACTAACAAAAATGGCTACAATGAGAGATCAGTTCCGCAAACTTATTGCCAGAACCTCTAGTACATGTGTCTTAGTCGTGGAGAAGCATTGTTCGACAAAGCATACGATTGATTTTATCTAGAATGTTATGAGTTGGCTACATAATATATCACACATTTTCTAGTATACAATTCAAATCACAGAACGTCTTGTGTTAGATCTTCACTTCTATTCGATATCATCAAGTATAACTAACAATGACACAACGAATGCGTAGTCGACTCCAGGATAAATTCTCACAGTGAACCTCTCTTGCCCTATTTTTATCATCTTGAATTTCTCCTTCACCTGCAATCAACCAACATCAAACAACTTTAACTTTATGTGCAATTTTAACTCATATCTAACATGTCGAAGTATGCAATTTGTACCTCAGCTATCAATCTTTCCCCCTTGTATACTTTAAAAGATTTTGAAACATAGCTTCCAACAACACGAAAATCGCAAATCTCTCTGGCATCGTTGCTAGCCAAGAACACCTCCAGATGAGTTTTTAGCTGAATTGAGTTAGATTTCTGCACGGTGTAAAGAAGATTGTTCTCATCTGAGCTTTCTCCCCGATGAACCTCCCATCGCTGGTGGAAGGAAAGTGTCGCCTAGCACATTTACAGGTACAAGCTGAGTCAAACATATGTGGGAAGTTTATGAAGATTTGTAAACCAAACTCGAACGCATATTGATGAGGACGTACCTTTCTACGCATCGTGATGAGGGGCAGACCCAGAACGCCAAGCATGGTCCGTTTCTTTTTCAATTGCCAGAAGCTACCGTCGATTACCAGAACCAGAGCCGAATGATGATCAAAGACATCAATATGTCTACTTGAGAATCCATTCTTTTTCTTCACAATGAAGTGAACAAGGTAAGGAATGCAGTAATCATCTCCCACTACAGTAATTGTTGGAACAAGGTCCCTTACTTCTGGTACAAACATCTGTTTGTTTCTGAGTATTCGAGTTTTTTTTTTTTTTCCAGTATACAGAGATAGAACTTGAGAACATATAATCCAACTCTTGGAGGACATATAATTTAATTTTTTCTTGGTTATATCACTGTTCTTTGTTTTAAGCTTTTGGGAGCTCATGTTTGGCAATTTCCTGGAGTTGCATCACAGGACAACAGCTGTTTACATCTCCAGTTTTATATTAGCATATTTACAAGAATGCTTTAACTAAACATTCAAGTTTACTAACTTTCATGATATAGTATGTCAAAATCAATAAAACAGTTGATCTGATCATGATAGCAAATTGTCATTCGCCAAGCTTGTCGTATCGACTACACATCCACTTCTTCAAGTTTTGGCATGACGTGTGTGTTCCTAAGAAATGTTTATCCAAAGCCAACTTTTCGGGGCAACAAAACAAAATCACAAACAAGAATCAGAGGGTAAAAGTGCGCCGAAACTGAATATATTAATTTGATTCCTAGTGATGAAAATCGGTGTTAATATATTACATGATTCTATAAGCCTTTAACAACGAAAATCCAAGGCACAAGTAGTTCGACACCTCTCATATAATGAAAAGAGTAAATGCAATATACGACATTTAGAATCAAAACAGAAGTACAAAACAGAGCTGCACTTTGATCTGATTTGTGTAGCTAGCCAATGATTTCCCAAGAACAAAGCATCATGGAAGCAAAATTGTGTAGCGCCTGCCAAGCTGCTAACAGAAGGCACCTGGATAATTGAAACCGGACACGAGCTGGAACTTCAAGTTCCGAACATGCCGAATACAGACAGATTTGTGTCTGCATAAACCAAAATTACTTCCTGCAGAGTATGCAGAATCACCATGAGACAAAAAGAAATTCAACAGTATCAGCAGCATGGGAGAATGCTTCCATGAGATTAAAAAAAATCACGTATATTTTGCATAAATTGCTACTGCTAGTTAGACATAGATTGCATAACACATAAAGCAGCCTATATGCGTGTTCTCTGTCCAAGTATAAAAGAAGAAAAAGACAGGCATATTGTGGTAGCCTTCATTTTATTGTTCCTCAGTGATTACTCCATTCTCTTGTCTTTGTTCTTTAGAGTAATTTTTTAGTAATATTGTGTGCGGACAGGGAACCACATGCATGATTCTAGAATAAGTATGATATAACAAAATATTAAAATAAGATGACAATTTTAGCACTGCTTGATATCTCTCAAAGAGATAAACTGACCTGCTACTCTTCTTTGTTGGGATAACAAGTCCTCTCTTTTCCAGGCTCTTGAACCGATCTTTCACAAGGGTGCAACATCCCTAAAATGATAGAGAAACAAATTAATAAAACAGAAGACAAATGCAAGTATTTAGTTACCATTTATAACGCAAAATCAGACACCTAACACACTGTGACATGACTACTTGATTCCACGGGGATTTAAACCGGGGATGTTTACACAACAAAGCCTAAGCAACATAGCACTTGGCTTTCTCTTTGGGACACGGAATGCAAGTATTAGCTCTCATGGTGCCCAAAGTTTACAGAAGGAAAATGTGCAGGATAAAGTAAACTGGAATCCTGAAGTAACAAACCTTCAACTGTCGAAGTGAACCAGTCTTTTCTTCAGATAAGAGAACTTGGAGAGGAGCAGGATCAAACCTGGAATAAAGATCACAAGCACATTAGTAAGTGTCAAGTGTAACAGTTTACAACAAATTTAACCAAGATTATACATCTAGCAAGGGCCTTAAGTAGTTTTAAATTAGTTTATCATCGATGCAAACTGAAGTTGTCAACTGCAATCTTCAGAAAGGTTATAATATCAGAATTCTGAAGCAACATTCATCGTCAAAATATCAAGATTATAAGCTTTCAATCAAAATTAAGTATCAAAACTTAGCCTCACAATTAATTAAGTCATACATATCCATATAATTCAAGATGTCCAATTAGGAAACTAAGTGTTGATGCAAGAGCAGGTGGGAAATTCCAGGTTGAAGGAAATTAATGACTTTTCTATATATGTAAATGTCTCATGGAAGTCACATACTTGTACTTCCCAAAGCGAGGTGGACGAGTTTTCAGCCTCTCCTGTTTAGCAACCGTACGTCGTAGATGTTTCCTCTGTTTTTCGTTGTCCTCTTCAGCAATTTCCTTCACTATGTCTGCTAAGCTGTTTTTGGAAGAACCCATTAGCATATTGCCAGTAATATAGAAACAAAATAATTTCCGGGGGTGAATAAAATTAGCTGAAAATGTGGACATTAGATACCTGTCTATCTCTTTTGAAAGTTTGCCAGCTTTCTTGGCCTCTGCTTCAGACCTCAGCCTTTCCTTCTGCCTAGCTCTCCGATTCAACTGAACTTTTGTTATCCTTTCCGCTTTACGAGGCCTGCATATGAGCATTAAAAGTCAAAAGTAGCTAAAATACACCTATCAGCTTGTCCTTTGAATGGTGAACGTAATTAAATATGGTTCACAGGTAATTAGCTTTTTTAGACTTCTAGTATTTCACTCAGAAGAGAATGAAAGCAGCTCGTATTTATTAGACTATATGAATGTTCAGGTACAAATCGATCGAACCTCTTTTCCAAATCTGCATCCCCATTCTCAGTCAGATTTTCATTCTCATCATCATCTTCATCAGTTCCATTATCAGCATCAAGGAAATATCTCTGGTTTATAATAAAGTACATGCTTATAAGTATACCAGATGAAGATAGAGGAACGATTTCAAGACAGAAAGAGTATAATATACTAACTTCTTCTTCATCAATGGAATCAGCACGAACAGTTGAAGGAATAGGTTCAGGTCCCAATTCATCCTGATATACTTTCTGCATCTCATTTGCAACAGCACAAGCTAATGCATCCTGCAGGTGAACCAAGGGTTTAAGTCTCTTACAGCATTAGGTCCTAAATCTTAAGAAGCACAAAAGCTAATAAAAAAACATATTAAGACATAATATCAAAAATAAACGAACCTGATGGCTTTCAGGGTCGGGATTGAATGAGCATCCAGGATGTTCAACCTCAACAGCAGGTATAACAGAAGGCCTTGTTCTCTGCAATTACAATTGTAATAATCAATATTATTACTAGTGAGTGTGAAGAAGTAGACGGAGGAATTTCAACTTTCTGAACTCATAGTCTCATATTACATTTATTAAGCATGAGATCAAACATTGTTTAGTACATAGTAATATGCAATGGCATTACGAATGATGATTATCAACCTATAGTTACAAGTTAAAAAGAGCAGCAGCTACCATAGAACCAAACACACATGCAATGCAAGCTTAAACATAGGAGATTGGGAGTAACATGTTCTTTACCTTCTTATGCTTGCGAGGGATTTCATCTGCCACAAGAATTGTAACTCCCGTTAGAAACGAAAAGGTAAATATATATTACAACTCTTATATAATCAAAAGAAAGGAAAATGGAATACCATTCTTCTCCCATATATCAACAATACCAGAAGCAGTCACACTTCCATCCTGCAATGATTCAAGCACAAGTATTAACTACAACATCACTATTTCCAATCGCCAACACAAAACAAACTTGACAGTATGCAAAAGTTCAAACCTTTAGACTATCTTGCCCATCCAATTTCACAGTTTTCTCGTTCTTCTTGGATGTCTTCTTCTTTTGTATAGACGAGGGAATCGCTTTAACATACGGGTTCCTCTGCAACACACTGTCACAGTGGAGCACTTTATCCCTGCTTTTCTCGATCTTCCTCTTCACAGAAAGATCTAAACACAGCAATTAAGCAAAACAACATAAGCTCCAGCTCAATTATTATTTACTTGACCTAACTAAACATAATCAATCAAACTTCCATACCGACTTCATAGCTTTTTTTCATTTATATGAGCTAACTAAACATGAACAATCGAACTTCCGTACCAATTTCATAACTTTCCAAATGCTATCAAACCATTTTTAGCATAATAATAGAGTAACAATTTCATAGAAAATTATATGAAGCCATGGATAGGCATACAAAATTGATTGGAGTAAACACAATACAAAACCGAATTGGTGAAACCAAACATTCTAAACAACAACAGTGGGATAAAATAGTGGGTTAGATAGAGGGTTACCTCTAGACTTGTCAAGGAAGAAGAGGGATTCATCAGAAGCTTGAGCTAGAGAGCCACCGGAAAGGGCGTCTTTGGTGGACTTCTCGAAGAAATCTTCGAAATCCTCAGTGCTGATGTTGGCTCTCCACTCCTTCTTTCCCTTCCTGGAGGTCTTTGATCTCTTTCCCATCTTCCGAACAGTAACAACGGCGGAGGAGAAATTGACGGCGGTGGAGGAGAAATTAGGTTACTGAAGCCTGAAGCTGCTTCTGTCTGATGTGGGTATGTTAATGATGACAAGAGTAGGTAACGTAAAACGTGGTAATCCGTCAAATCGAGGCACGCTTTTGGGGGCGCTAGGTGAAGAGTAGTTCGCGTCTGCGATAGAGGGCTGAGGGCCCGAGGAGTGTGGATCTAGCCCGTAAATTTATTGGATTGGAGTGGAGTATGTATGGATAAGTTATTGGGCCGGATTGGAGTGTTGACCTAATTGGTTAGGTTCAATTCGTCCCAAATATCTAAGTTGTTGAATTTAATTAGTGGTTTAGGTTAAAGATATAAAAGTGAGCAAATTACAGCCAGGTCCACATTTCCAGCTTTACTTACAAAAAAAGGACATGTCTACAAAAAAATTTCATTTGGAAGACAAACAGTGCTTTGGTCTTTTTTCTTGCCATTCTTACCCTTCTGGTTACTGTTCAAATTTTGCAAGTAGAGAAAACACAGGACAGCTACTTTCCAACTTTGAATTTCAAATCCAATTTTAGTCCTTGTTTAATCTTCTTAATTTCAAATCTCCCACACATTTTTAATGTTCTTAATTTCTGTTTATAATTTTATAATTTCAATTTGTTGATTTTTGATAATAGTAATGCTACTGGACTCCATTTTTTGAGCATCCAGTTACTGCTTGACAGTTTCTGCTTACATATTCCTGTGCTTGGTGAATATAATTCTTGATAATCCAGGTTCTCTGTCTAAATTCGAGCCAATTTCCATTAAGAGCAGCAACCCTTTATGGGTATACATATGTATATATTCGTAAAATATACATAGGTATATGTATATATTACAAATATATACATATATACATATGTATATATTACGAAATATATACATATATTCAAATATATACTAGGTATATATATGTATATATGTATATAATTAGGTATATACAAAATAAAAATTGAAAATTAATTGTAACAAAAAATTAAAAGAATTAAAAAACTTCAGATCTGAGATCTGTTCGGTTCATAGAAACAAGCAAGAACCTTCCACCAAATAAACAACAAACAAAAAGAGCACGAATCTAGGAAAAGAAATAAAATAAAGAGAAGAAAAAAAGAAAGTAAAAAAAAAATAGAAGACAGAAAATAGACAAAAGTAGAAAGCCAAAAGGAAGTTGAGAAAAAGAATAAAAAGAGAAGAAAACGAAAGAGTCAAATCTGAGAGCCTGCTGGTGGGGCAGCAAGGCTGGGCGTTGGAGGAAGCGGAGGTGGCGGCGAGGCAGT
>JAYMSL010001184.1:0-18332 GCA_036897195.1 Plantago coronopus
TCTGAAACTAACCTGGTACTCGATTCACACATGCCGCTAGCCTTTCCTTCACTATGCTCTCCGCCAATTTCTTTCCTGTGCCACGAGCAGTAGAAGAAATCAATGGTATTGAACAAATGCAGAATGACCAGCACTCAAGAACAAAGGACAGATAGGCTCACAGCCTAAGCCTATTAACCTACTCAACACATATCTACAAATGGGACTAAGGAAGCCAGATATTAAACGAACCTAATTCTTTATTTGGCACTGTAACATACACAACAATGCTGGGCACAGTTGTCTTACTCGCCTCCATTCGTATTGTACGAACTTCCCTATTCGTCGGCTGAGCACTGAAATTAGACAAATACAAAACTTAGATACTAACCTTATAGCAAAACAATAACACAATTAACCATTCAAGGCACATTAGTCAAGAACTACCGTGACAGAGGAAGAACAAGGGACCGAACACACCTTGTTTTCAACAATGGAGAAACAGACGAGCACAAACTGGTTATACCCAAACTAAGAATACAAAACGCACCCACAAAAGGGAGCCTTCGACGGATCACTGTGGAGGACACAACGGATGAGAGTCTTAGTGCCATGAGAACTGGTAAATCTTACCTGATAGAGCAGCATTCATTCAAATTCTTAGAACCCTATAAGCAAGCTAAACTAGCAATTTAACCTACTCCTTTCGCTGATACGAAAATCGATATCGAATTCACTATGACAATAGCAAAATCTAAGAGATTAACCGTCGATTTGCACATAAGGTACAATCATCCAGCTCAAGAAAAAAAATGACTGATCCCAAAAACAGTTGCACAGTATACTGAAAAAACACCAAATAAAATTCTCCTATACTGTAATTTTCCCCAATTCTAGTAATTACATTATCCAATACTCAAAAACTGAAAATCTAAGATTCAAACCTCAAAATGAAGCAACAAAACCAGAACTATAAAATAAATTAGGAAGCTAATTTATGCAGTGAAATAAACGAATACAAGCACAGAATCACGAAATGCATGAGGCATATTTATCAAAGAACAATATAAACTGAATCGCAATACAGAAATCAAAATGATCGTTCATCAGTAAATCACCTTCTTCGTTGCAGCTGTGAACTTGCAGAGTGATTGAAACGACGTAGTATTGGCTCTAATCTGCCAATCTGATAATTAAGCTTAATTGTTTGTATTTATGAATTTACACCTACAAGTTTATTATATTGCAGATACATCCCTAATCTTACCAAAACTAGACTATTTAGACTTGTGATTTGTGAGTTTGTGGTTTTCGAAACAAAATTTTGAAATTTGAACTGGTTTGTTCATCGTAAACTTTTGAATAACATTGAGAGTGCAGGCAACTTCCTAGAGTTATATGTTGATTGTTCATATTATTAATCTAGTCAAGTACACATTTTTACATCCACAAGACTCGAACTTGGTGCCTTATTATTTAAGTGAATTCAAATAAGTACCTTACCAAGTGAAATAGTGAATATATTTGACTGGAGTTGATAAACTTTGAAGCACACAATTGGAAGACATCTAGACTCCGAATGAGGTAGAAATTACCCGGAGAGGTACTGACTATTAATCTTGTACTCCAAATTAAGATTGCTAAGAAACTATGGTCCAATCAACTCGAAGCTTGAAGATCAAAACGTGAAAGCTTGGGAAGTCGCTCTTATAACTCGATAACCAACACCAAAACCCGTATTTTGTATTTTATGTCGAATTATTTGGTGTTTTGACGATCCCTGCCTTATTAACCGCAACTTTTGTTCGCTCATTATTGTCTTCTTCGGTGATCTTCCAATAGCTATCATTTCAAGTGACATTGTTTCTTATTTTCTGAAACTGCAAAGGATGACTCGAACCTCGATATTTTTTCTAATGTAAAGATCCAACTCAGAAACAGGTGGTGTATCATTTTCAGAAGCAGGTGGTTGACCATGCAAATTACTGTCGTAAACTGGACTGACTAATAATTGGACAAAGATTCATCATTTGTATTGGGGCTACCTTAAACTTACCCACTTACATTCCTGTCGGGGAGACTTGAATTGACAACTTAGTATGATGCTGCTAGGCTTCTCTTAATCACCTTTCCTTTTCTCTCTTTCTTGATTTTCACTTTGGCATAATTCGATTTGAGCATTGTTAAGTATTATACGAGATTGTAGATGAATTCGGGTTGTGCGCGTCATTAATTGTTGAAGAAGTCAGGTTATACGATATTGTAGATGAAGTTAGATCGAGATTGTAGATGAATTCAAGTTGTAAGACATTGTAGACGGATTCAGAATATTATACGATATTGTAAATGAATTCAAGTTGTGCGGCATTGTAAAGGGATTCAGATTATATACGACATTGTAGGTGAAGTCAGATTCCTTACCTCATTTGCAAATTCATCATTCTTGGAATATATATACAAGCTTTCATCAATAACGAGTGGGCGGACTGAACTAGGCTATATTATATCGAATACGATTATATGTATGTACTCTTGGCATACATTTTGAGGTTGTATTCGAGCGAAAGAAGCTCATCGGCCTTGGATGATGTAACTTGTAAGTAACTGATAAACTAGCTAATCGAATTTCAAAGCTTATAAACTATCGACCTTAATATTTGATGTACTCCCTCGCTCTCGTTGCACAGTCTGTAGTGCAACTCACGTGGATTATATAAGTTAACAGATAGATTAGCTAGTCGAGATCGAAAGCTTATAAACTATCGATCTTGAATATACTATAAGTCATAAGTCAGCTGATAAACTAGCTTGTCGGGATCGGAAGGTTGTAAACTAACCGGTTATTATATCCGGGTTATGGATCAATGAGCTTAAGTGGAAGCAAGTGCTTAGAACACTCATGATTAAGAAGAAGATTAGAGGGAAAATCAAGAATGATCATGTTATATTACTTTGGTATCACTCTAAAATTCAACTTGACCAACATCAAAGCGGATTACAGAAGTATAACATCTCAACAGTGAAAATTCTCACATAAGCTCCATTAATACTCACATTCCCAGATATCCCATGACAATACTAGTATTACCTAATCTCACCATCTCATTCCCTTATTTATACACTCATCTACTGCTCACTTCAAACCAGTATCCTCATTCCTCAACCCGAACTCGAATACGTACAACAAACCAATGGCCTCCTGTGTTGTGCGCCTTTCGCCTTCAGTGGCTGTGCTGCTGTTCACTGTGTTCGTTTCATCAACGCTGCCTCAACCTGCATTTGGGATTACAAGGCATTACACGTTCAATGTACGTTGCAGAAACGTGAAATTTAAAGAACGTAGAATGTGTGCTTGTTTTCTTTTGTTAATGTTGATGAACATATGGTTTGTGTGTGTTATATGCTAGATTGTGCAACAAAATGTCACCCGGTTATGCAACACGAAGAGCATTGTTACAGTGAACGGGAAGTTCCCTGGGCCTCGGCTTATTGCCAGGGAAGGCGATCAGGTTCTGGTGGACGTGATCAACCAGGTTACGAACAACATCAGTATCCACTGGTAAGCTAGACAAGTACTAGTGAGTAGTGGTCATGGAACATGTTTTACGCGTTGTATGCTAATTTGAAGAAATACATTTTATTGATGCAGGCATGGAGTGCAGCAGCTGAGAAGTGGATGGGCTGACGGACCAGCGTATGTAACACAATGTCCGATACAAACAGGGCAAAAGTATACGTACAACTTCACCATCCAGGGGCAGAGAGGTACTCTCTGGTGGCATGCTCACATCTCATGGCTCAGGGCAACAGTTTACGGGCCTATTATCATCCTCCCGAAACTCAATGAAACTTATCCCTTCAGAAAACCCTACAAGGAAGTTCCGATCATGTTCGGTAAACCACCCAAACTATACACTCATGAGAAATAATGAGACTAGCGTGTTAGCTCATCTAACATTGTGTCGATTTTTGACATCCAGGGGAGTGGTGGAACGCAGATCCTGAGGCAGTGATCAATCAGTCTCTTCAGACTGGGAATGGTCCAAATGTTTCGGATGCATATACCATCAATGGCTATCCAGGACTATTGTACAATTGTTCCTCAAAAGGTAAAATTCATACGAAAAACGGCTTTGAATAGAAAGTAATCATTCAGATGTTGCTGACACTTCAAATGTATCAGATACATTCAGGCTGAAGGTGAAGCCAGGAAAGACGTACATGCTTCGTTTAATAAACGCAGCGATGAATGATGAGTTGTTTTTCAGCATTGCCAACCACTCGCTCACAGTTGTTGACGCTGACGCTGTATACGTCAAACCCTTTGTGACAAAAGTGCTACTCATAACCCCTGGTCAAACCACCAATGTGCTACTCAAAACGAAGCCTCACGCTCCACACGCCACCTTCATGATGGCTGCAAGGCCTTACTTCACCGGCCAGGGCACTTTCGACAATTCAACTGTTGCTGGTATCCTTGAATACGAACACTCGTTTGATCACAAACACAGCACCAAGAAAAGACTGTTTAAGCCTGCCCTGCCAGCTATCAATGCCACGAGCTTTACTTTCAATTTCAGCGCGAAGTTTCGCAGATTGAATAACCCCAAATATACCGTGACAACTGTTCCTCTGACAGTCGACAAACAGTTTCTCTTCACTGTTGGGCTCGGGTCAAGCCCGTGTCCACAAAATACAACATGTCAAGGACCCAACGGCACGAAATTTGCAGCTTCGGTAAACAATATTTCTTTTACACTCCCATCAACAGCTCTGTTGCAAGCCTACTATTTCAAGCAATCTGGAGTCTATACAACTGATTTCCCGACAAACCCACCGAATCCATTTAACTACACTGGCACGCCTCCTAATAATACACTCGTCAGCAACGGAACTCACCTTGTTGTTCTGCCATACAACACGAGCGTGCAACTAATTCTGCAGGATACAAGCATTTTGGGGGCTGAGAGTCATCCTCTTCACCTACATGGTTACAATTTCTTTGTTGTTGGTCAAGGATTCGGAAACTATGATCCAACTAAGGATCCAGCAAACTTCAATCTGGTGGATCCAGTTGAGAGGAACACAATCGGTGTTCCCTCTGGTGGCTGGGTTGCCCTTCGATTTTTAGCAAACAATCCAGGTCAGTTAAAACAAATTGCTTTTATATACTAGCACTAGTTCAACATAACAGCAATTTTCACACTTGTACACACACACACACACATGAACTAACAAGGCCTTATGGCTTATGATATGAACAGGAGTATGGTTTATGCACTGCCACTTTGACGTACACACAAGCTGGGGATTGAGAATGGCCTGGATAGTCATGGATGGAACGCTACCGAGTGAAAAGCTATTACCACCTCCATCTGACCTTCCTAAGTGTTGACTGTTGAGAGATATCATCGGATGACTATGAATTTTTGAGATATTTACTTGTTTGAGATATTTACTTGTTTTCTCACTCGCTTATTTAACTTTTGGTTTTGGGAATTTTGGTTTGCGTAAGAAAAGTTTCCATTGTGTTATCATTTTGATCTTTTTGTAGTTCATTGTCAAGAAGACAATGGACATGATGTAATGTTTGCTATTGTTCAATAAGATTCTCTCATGTGTTCTGCTCTCGGTCCAATGTTTATCTACGAGAAATTTAGTTTGTTCATGACGAATTTAAACTAGACAAGGAGCAAAGAACAAAGAACAAAGAAATGGAGATGATGGAAAACTGAAAAGGCTATAACACATAACACACACACATGCAATGCAAGAGAAGGATAGAAATGTGTACAGGATAGTCTTCGGTGCAGAAAAGGCGACACATTCTGAAGAGAGAGATCCAGTAAAAGCCCTTTATTATTGAACCCTTCGAGACGATGTGCTCTCTGTAACACTCAAAAGACATGGTTAGATAGCAAAACAGTGAAACACAGATACACAAGTAAAAATGAATGTAAGCCAGAGTCTTGCATTCTTCTTCTGTGTCAATGAATCTGGAACAAGTTCTATAACGATTGCTTGAAAAGAGAAAGAATCGACGAGAGCTGAAAGCTAGTGATCTATAAAGCACACGTTCTTTATAAGCATCAAAATGTTGCACGAAATAGAAATACAATAAGGGGCATAAGACAGAAAGAGAAACTTCAGAGCTGTTATAGCACTGGAAGTTATTGCGGAACATTACACACATTCGTGATTTTTCACACTACTTGATCTTATCGATAATCTTATTTCCTCACAGCATAAGCGTGGAAAAGTACTGCTCAAACTCCTTATCAATTGTCAGTTTCGTGGCAGCTTGTTGAGTATCTGCAACCAAATGAACTTGAAATGTAAATATTTGTCGGAACGTGTGTAAGGAAATTGAGAACAAAGATCGATTTATATACATTACCTTGACTAACTGACCACCTTCCAGATGAAAGAACATAGTCGCTAGGAGCTGCTACACCACCTGAAAAGAGTAAATTCTCGAGTTCCTTATCTGTATAACACTCGGTGTCATCAGCTTTGTACTCTGAGCTGCAGCAATCCTCATCATTGAGAGATGGAAGAAACGCATAACCACGAAGGTGATAACTATGTTCCTCTCCACTAATGGACACAGACTCTGATTTACTGCAATTAGACGTTGCTAGCGACCTGCTTTCTAAAGAATAGGGGTTGATCTCAGAAGAAATGCCACCCCAACTAGACGTTGAAGTACTTGGCTCGTCAGATGAGCATGCTTTCGCATATTCGACACTGGTTTTATCTTCGTCCTGCTCGGGCATATATTCATCCGCATCCACTTGAAAGCTGTTGCTATCGTTGGCAGACTCTGGATCTGATTCGTTTCCAGCCAAAATCCTGATATCCACATTTACACTAGAATCGGGTGAAGAATTACGTTGCACGCATCGTACATGCTTTGCCAAAGGGCCCAATAATTCACTCTGCAACTTCCTTTTCTTGCTCAAGTAAATACTGCCAGTTTAAAAGAACACAACCATACTCAGATTGTTATATTCTATAAATAGAAATCTCAAGACAAGAATAGGCTAAAGAAAGGCAATCCACAAACATGGTATTCATCTCATTAGCATAATGATGATGCTAGATTAACCAAATCTATGTGAAGATTTATTTCTCCAAATCTATGCTAGAACTAGAACAACGTGATCTAAAAACTCGGTCAAACTGATTTTTAAAATCTGCAAATGACTCGGTTTTTCAGCTCACCGATATGAAATTCTTGGACGAATCTATAATACTACAAACTTCTTTTTCCTACATTTTTATTTCCATGACATGAAATCCCCAAAAAGCTTCAGCTTTTAAACAATTCCAAAACACATCCACACACCAAAACCTTAATCATGAACTAAAACCCTGTACGCTGATACAAAACTACACAAGGGCTCTCAAGATTCTCACATAAACACTTACAATTCACAGCATCTATCCTAAAATGAGTTGATCAGTTGATCATCACCAAGTTCAAAACATTATCAACCAACAAATCAATCAATTCAACCATCAACTAGCAAGATCAAGTCTTAAGCTCCTAAATGACTTGATTAGCACCAAGTTCAAAACTTTCTCAATCAACTCTTGAACTCACACATAAACATCAACTAGAAAGATCAAGTCTTGAGCTCCTAAATGACTTGATTAGCACCAAGTTCAAAACTTTATCAATCAACTCTTGAACTCACACACAAACCAAACTAGCAAGATCAATCAACTCTTGAACTCACACATGAACACACACAAAACACAATCACACAAAGCAAGAATCTGAAAAAAACCAAACCCAAACTAAACCAGACAACTCCAGATCAAGAAAGAATGTACCTGCTACTGTCAGAAGGGTATCCCACAAATTCTTCCATCTACAAAAAAAATGTCAGAAAGTCAAATTTTACCTGGTTTGCCTCTTTTTCACAACAGAAAGATGAGCTGATTGTTGTGAGAAGAGGTGAAGTTAGTGTGAGTAAGTAGACAAAACGAGGATGGAGGAGGTCGGTTAACTAGAGAAGATGAGGAATATGGTCCCGTTTGGTTTTTATGGGAGAACCCATTAGTAGTACCATAATAGTAATCCCTGTTCCTGTCTGCCTCCTCCATTTCCATTTTCTTTCTTTTCTTTATCCTGTTATAGTTTGCCAGTTGCCCACCTTCCTTCATTTCACTCAACGCGCCTCTTTTCTTCATGCTTGCCACTCTCTTCTTTACTTTACACATCATGCATGCAACCGCAAGTACTAGTTGATCAGATAAGTTTTGTTTGAAATAAATATGTTTATACGAGTGTTTGAATGCTTGATTCGACAAGTTGCTTAATAGTGATCCGAGGAAAAATCGTGTTTATCAGAAATCAAGTAACTTAATAACTGACTGGTTTATTAAAACTTTCATGAAAATCGACTAGATCATTGGACACGACTACTACTAAGGCTCTGTTCTTTTCAACTTAACTTTAGATTCATTCAGTTCAGTTCAGATCCATTCAGATTTAATTAGTTCAAATTTGTACTTCATTTCAGATCCATTAAGTTCAGTTCAGTTCAGTTCTGAAATCCTCAGCTGAAAAGAACATAGCATAACTAGTTAGCTTAAGATCCACAATATGAGATGAGATTTGATTTGACTTTTGCGTCTTAATTCACGTCGCTATAAATTAGGATTCAATAAACAACACAAAATGAGATGAACTATGTCTGCGATAGGACAGTTTGGGTTGCATCCTCTTTTCGATTAATACAAAGAGTATATCTCCACGATTTCCAAAAAAAAAAAAACACACAAAATGAGATGGAAGTGTGAGTTCATAGAAGTGTGACTTAATAAGCTTTGGTAATTGATACTCTATTCATAAGTTTCATTGAGAACCGTGTTCTACTCCTAGTAAACTTTTTTTCTTGATCATAATACACGATAGAGTTATTTGTTTATCAACTTGATTATCACACCCATGTTACCAATTTTGCTGCTATGATTTAGAATTCATTCCACAATTCCAAGTGAAGAATTGCATCTAGAATACCAATCTCATGTTACGAGGGTTTTAGTAAACTCATTTGTAGTTCGTGATCGATTCGGTTACATGAGAGTTGATTTGAAGTACTTATTGATGTGAACTTCACGCTCTTGGAGGTGAGACTAGGAATCCACTTCACACTGCTGATTGGGAAAGGACCATTTGCTATTCACGAGACTTGAACCCATGAGGAAATGCCAAGTGTGTTTATGGTCCCACTGTTCCCCTTTATTTTACTCTTTTTTTCTTTTCTTCTTTATCTGGATGAGATATAATATCTTAAATCCGTTTCAAGATTCGGTGAGAAAAGTAAAATTAATAGTGAGGGGTAAGAACTAAGAAAGGACCACTTTTTGGCCTTGTATATTGAGTCAATCTAGTAGTGACAATCTAGTATGTACAAGTAGACAATACCCCGTATCTAACAGGTATGGACCGAAATCTTTCGCAATACGTATTCGATTCCTTAAACAAGGCGACTGTTTCGTGATATGTATTCGATTCATAAAAAGAGGAGACAGTTTCGTTAAGAAGGTTGACTGCACTGATCCAAGGGGTTTCCCGTGTTATGGAGTCGTTTACTCAAGTGCAGAGCGAATTACTCAACGAGTCTTTGGTATTCAGGGTACCGAGGAGTTCAAAGGCTCGTTGAGCTGCCAGTGCCACTGAGGCACTGGCAATCAACAATTTATAACACTTTTCGTAACTTTTCATAGTGTTTCGAAGATTGAATCAAGAAGAAATAGTATAAGATAGTTTCAAATTCCATGTTAATTTCGTACCGTCTTATTTAAGTGATATTTCAAAGTTCAAACCATGGGTAAGGAGTAGGACCATCAACAACTTGCCAAATGAAATAATAGCTTGAAGACAGATAATTGCAAAGTACCAACTTGTGCCATGCCCATATCTACACACACTGTTCAATTGTTCATGCACATTTAATTGTTTTAGGCTTAAATAATTGCATGAATTTAAATATATTTCAAAAAACAAAGTGGCAACCTAATATGCTAAAACAATACACCTTGAACAAAAATCAACCACCAATGTGGACTCATGTTACATCTACAAGTAGAACCCCCTAACATGCTCAACGCATATTTTATCGCATTAGTGACGTGTAGCAGGTTAGTAGCAGCTAACAGATGCATGAATGAGTGTATCAGAGTAACAAATATCTAATCGACATGAGCTTGCTTGCTATGAAGGGATATGGAATCCAACAGACCTTGAACAACTAACCGCTCAGATTATCGTACATAAACAATAATAAAGCACTATATTGCTGCGAAAACCATTGCAAGTTACAGAGCTACAATTTACAGTTCCTCTATTTCCTATTTGTACATTAGTACATTATAATTATACATGTTAGTAAAGAACTTCACACTTTTGAAAATTGAACATTTACCTTCCTAGTTTGATACTTTTGGTGAAGGGCGGTAAGTTGGAGTGCCTCCAGTAAGCTGCAAGATGGACAAGAGAAAACCCATATGCAACACTCATACAGGGGGGGGGAGGTTATGGACTTGGTTCCTTGGCGGTATTTCGGTTTGGACTGGATGTTACACTGGGACTATCATATTTCGTTTTAAAGCGAAGGCCAGATCCAATGTGGCGTGCTGTAGGGCAAGCCCAGCAGAGAATATTCGGGCCCAGAATCTGTAGTAGTAACAGAAACAAGAGATGTAAAATGCATCCGACATGCAATATGATTGGAGAAAATAGAAACAGAGAGTCAAGAAAGAAAAAAAAATTCTTACTTCAGTCAGATTCTCATAGAGACCAACGTCATAAGGGTGCGAATACAGCTGACCTCCTTTTTCTGCAAGCCACATCGCTCTCACACCTTCGTGGTACTATCACATGGAAATAAAAATAAGTTCAACTACAATCTCTTTCTGCAAACAAATATGATATACAAAATCGCCACTTACCTCGATAGTGGTCTTGTTGTGTGTCATCAGGTATATATGCCAGCATAGGAAGAAGCTCAGCGCCATACATAAAGGAACTAGTAATAAACCTGAGATGATCTGGATGCTAAACCGTTTGGTGAACTGAATAACAGAAGAACATGTGTAAATGAATAAAAACATGTTTTAAGAGATTACATATATGATTCGATAAGAGTCTTCAGCATCTTTCTGAGATTCAACAGTTAGACTACCAATGAGTAATACCTGCAAGTACACATAGCGATCGTAAATTGACAGCAGGAAACAAACGGATCGTATTGGTGCCCCTTAGGATCAATTGTAAGAGACTAGGATGGCTGAGTAAATGAAAAGGAAAAGAAAATTTTGCAGGGTGTGTACAGCATATAATGAATATTAGAGGAATAGATACATACCAAGGAGTATATGCATGCTGTAACAGCATAAACAACAAAGACGAAGAAGATCTTATAGTTGTCATGGCCCACGCAATTGTTCATCCACACACAATGGTGATCCTTACATCAAAAGACATCATTTTAACACATTATCTAGAAGACATGACAGCAGTTGAGAACAGAAATAATCAGGCATACCATTCTTAATACACATCGGTTACATACACGGCAATGATGGGCACGTGGCGGCTTATAGTGAGAACACTTTTGGCAATACCTCAAATTACCATCCTGCAAACAGCACAAGGATCAGTTTATACTGGAGGCAATAAAAGATGTTATTGTCTTCTTTGTAATTCTCGAGCATCTCTTATGCTCTTTTCTTATTAATGAAAAACTAAAATTTTGCCGTTTCAAAAAAAAAAAAAAAAAAGAAACAATGACTACTTCTCTAAATAGGAAAGAGCAAAAAGCAAACAATTTCTACTGGTCACTTGTTTCATTTCTTTATTTCTCCCACAAAACAATAACATCCCTTGCTACATGATTCACTACTGAAAGACCATAATTGGATTTAAAGACTCCAGCTTTAATGATGACGATTGTTGCATTAGCAGCACACATGTTTCATGAACCGACATCAAATGAACAACCACATGCAAAATATCGCTAAAATTATGAACTAAGCGACAAACATGGAACACACGGCATGTTTCATGAACCAACATCGGGAATGAACAACCACATGCAACGTAGCGCTAAAAATATGAACTAAGCAACAAACATGGAATATACGGCATCACATCTCAGCTACTCAAAGCCTCTTCTAAATGATGTATGCCAGGACAATACCCGTCAATTCACACCAATCACACTTCATGAACCAACTTCAGCAACCATACATGTCACATATCGTGAAAAGAAGTTGAACAGAAAGGAATCACGCCTCAGCCACTGGCATTCCTCCGAATGACGTATATCAGGACACAAACAAAACCAGAATATCGACAACATACCAAGTGACAAAACAGAATCACATAACTACATAATAAACTTGTCAAGTATTTCCCCAAATATCCGTACCACATCACACCCATTAGGCGTCCCAAAAGATATTAATGAACATTTAAGGAACAAGACCCACTGATTTCATGATCATTAACTACAAGTCTTGAACAAACTAAAGAATTAACTATTCAAGAAGGGCAACTTAGGCCAAGTCAGCTTCTTTAAGCTTTTCACCAAAATAAGTAATCTAAATTTTAATAAATTATCATCTAGCTGAATGGAAAATCTAATCCAAGAAGCTTATACCTTCACATATACCATTTTACAAAATATCAGCTGCCCTATAGTCTAATATGTTGAACAAATGTGTGAAATCATCTACCTTATCAGCTCTCAATTCCAGTCTCTTTTTCAACTACCTTATCAGCTACCACCAAAAGCATTCTACACTTTCCCAATTTGATTAATCAAGAAGACTTAAACCATAGATCACTGCTAACCTCTCCAAAAAAGGAAACCAACTTGAACACTATCACAATGCAGGTCAATAAACACTCCTAAAATGCTATAAAAATGAAAATTGCAAATTCACAACACAAACAAACAAACAATCCAAACTCTGCAAACCACAAGCTCAACAAACTATCAAAAATAAAAAATTTTAAAAAAAATCAAACACATCACTAAGCTGATCACCACTGGAAAAATCGAAAAGAAGCATTAACAACAACCTTGCGCTTGATCTCATGGATCTGATTATCGGCATCCTCAATATCCGGCACAAAGGAAGCAGGAACCCGACCCGGACCGGTAACAATAGCGGTGCGGTAACTGAAGACACACATCGCAGCTAAAAGAGTGAAAACGACGGCGTTGAGCATGCCAGGAGAGGAGCTGAGGCCGAACCACTGGTCAATGAAGACGAGCAACGTCGACAAGTAGATGTAAGCGATGGCTATTATGACGGCCATGACGTGGAACGATAGCTTGCAGCCTCGTTTCATATTTGGAGGTGGGCGGAGGCACCGGCGTAATGGGGGATCACGGCGGCGACTCCGGTGGTGGTGGTTTGGAGCGGTGGAGTTTGTTTGTTTTGGTTTGTTGTTCCTAAATTTGGTTTGGGGTTGTTGGTGCACAGCTTATAGTTTTATTGTCATTTTGTTACTGGATTTGGTAAAATTCTCGAATCATTCTTAAATCGATTTATTTGGGAATTTTGGTAAAGTTGTCATAAGGATAAAAAGATGATAAAGATTTATTTTTTTGACGGAGAAATATTACATATAAAATTAATAAATCGATAGTCTAATTCAAAACATCAATTATTAGAGGAGTATGACGTTGTTATGAATTCTTTTATAAATATCAACCCGTCTCTTTTGAATGTGAAAAGAGACTGTCTTTCATAAATCTTTGTATAAATAATTTAGTGGGTTTTTTTTGAATTCTTTTGAAGAAATTACATAAAGTTATTAGCATCTTTGAAATTGTTTTGTATATTGAAAAATAGATACTTTTAAGAGCATTATACCCTTCTTCCTTTTTTAGTACTTTATTGAACTTTTATTTGATAAAGATGGATGATATTGTGTGTATTCAGCGTATATGTGTTCTAGAATTTGTGGTGTTGTCAAAACGTTTGTCAGATAATACAACTATGTTGGGAGGTCAAATTGTTACAACTTTACGTGTATATATATCAAGTATAATAAAATGTAATAACTGTTTTGAAACGAAATGTGTATGCAATTTTTCAAAAAGAGAAGGGCTATATCCAGGTTCAACTTATATCCTCGTGGATTGTCAGGTCATTCTGGTTAAAACCTATAGGTAGTTCGGATTCCGGACTAGGGTTAAGATTATGAAATCCGGTTCGGACCAGGTTGACCCCTTTTTTTCACTAGCATTTCAGACTCTGAGTGAACTTTCCAGTTTTCATCAAGATATTGATTAGAGATGAGAAATACATGTAAAATGATGTGTACATGTTTACAGTTTAGCTGAAAGGTACTTTAGTTACAATAATGAAAAATTCCTGATATGATGAGGCAAAAGATTGCTTGATAATTGGGCCAAATGTCACTATTGATTAAGCTTTGCTTAAGAGCTACACATTACAACAAATCAACAATTGTCCTCTTTGACTGCCATAAGCTATATGGAAATTAAGACAAGTATGAAAAAGAATCAAGAACAAAATTGTGTGAAGATGAAAAATAACTAAGAAGAAGTTCAAATCTCAGTTTAACACTTCGGAAGATCGGATGGCGGTGGCGGAAGCTTCTGATTCGGGTGTTTTCCGTCCATGACCACCCATGCCATTTTCAGTCCCCAGCTTGTATGAACTTCCAAGTGACAATGCATGAACCACACACCTATATCAATTGTCAAAAATGTTAGTAGCATGTAATATAACAGACTAACAGTAAAATGTTATAAGAACAGATAAGTTTGAAACCGATCCAGCTTAAGTACTGATGTAATCAGTTACTTGTTTTGGGGTTCAAGAAGATATAATTGTCACAGAATCTTGATATGGGAACATTTTGAGTTAAAGAACAGACCTGGATTATCTGCTAGGAAACGGATAGCGACCCAACCGCCAGCTGGAACTCCCACAGTGTTCCTTTCAACCGGATCAACCAAATTGAAATTCACCGGATCCTTGCTTGAGTTAAAGTTTCCGAATCCCTGGCCTAATACGAAGAAGTTGAAGCCATGAAGGTGCAAGGGGTGGCTTTCTGTGCCAATAATGCTAGTATCTTGCATTACTAGTTCCACATTAGTATTGAATGGTAAGACGATAACTTTTGTCCCGGTGGAGGCAGAGATGTTGCTAGGCGGAGTGCCTGTGTAGTTGAATTTGATAGGGGGGTTGGTGGGAAAATCAGTGGTGTAAACACCTCTCGATTTGTTAAAGAAGTGTGCTTGAAGCAAGGCTGTGGTTGGCATCACGAACGACACGTTGTTAACTGAGGCTGCTAGCATTGTGTTGTTTGGGCCTTGGCAGGTTTGGTTTGCGTTTGTGCAGGGTGTCACGCCAAGTCCGACAGTGAAGAAGAATCGCCTGTCAACTTTTTGAGGCACTTTTGCCGGGAACTTTGAAGTTGCTAAGCTTCGAAGTTTCTTGCTGAATTTTGTTGCGAATGTCGTGTCGTTGAAAATTGGGAGTGATGGTCTCAGAAGAGGCAAGGTTTTCAGATTTTGGGCTTTGTTGGAAGGACGATGGTATTCTAATATTCCAGCAGTGGTGGAGTTGTCAAATGGAGCAGGACCGGTTGCATAAGGCCTTGCAGCTATCAGAAATGTCGGATTGGGGTGATAGTGTTTTGTCTTGAGAAGTACATTTGTTGTCTGGCCAGGAGTGATGTGAACTGTGTTGGTACTGAATGGTTTGACATAGACAGCATCCGCGTCAACAACAGTGAGGTTGTGGTTCGCGATACTGAAGAAAAGCTCGTTGTTAAGTGCAGCATTAACCAATCTTAGTAAGTATGTCTTCCCTGGCTTCACCTTCAGCTTGAATGTATCTGCATCAGCAACATAACTAATAAGATTAGTATTTTACCATAAGCTTATAAGTTAGAACACCAACAAATATTTGCGAAGTCTTTCAGACATCGTCGATTTGTGTGATAGTCTTTTGGTTCTGTTAATTTACCTTTGGCTGAGCAGTTATACAATGGTCCTGTAAGGCCATTGATGGTGTAGGCATCAGAAATGTTTGGGGCTCCTCCTGTCTGTAATGCTTGGCTAATTACTGTCTCCGTATCGGCCTTCCACCATTCACCTAAAATTCCAATCACATACGAAATATCAGAAATCATCTTAACTTTGGAGTTCTGATAGGGAACTGTTATTAGTGATGGTATGATTGCACCCACAAAACCGTACAAAACCTGTAGCTCACTAACCAAAGAGGATCGGAACTTCTTTGTAGGGTTGTGGGAAAGGGTAGGGAACCCCACGTTTTGGGAGGATGACTATTGGTCCGTAAACTGTAGCCCTGAGCCATGAAATGTGGGCATGCCAGAACAAGGTTCCTCTTTGGCCTATGATAGTGAAATTGTATACATAGCTCTGCCCGGTTTGGATGGGGCATTGGGTGATATAGGCCGGTCCGTCTGCCCAACCGCTCCTAAGCTGTCTGACTCCATGCCTTCAACCAAAATGTATGGAGACATCACAAAAGTTACAAAATGGAACATTAGGCTTGATTTTGTTTGTAAAATTACCAATGAATGGAGACATTGTACTGAACATGGTTAACAACTTTTACTACAACTCTGTCTCCTTCCCTTGCTGTCAAAGTAGGTCCTGGAAACTGACCATTAACTGTGACTATACTCTTTGTCTGGCACAGCCTTGTCACCGTTTTCATTCTTATCTGCAATACATATAGGCAAAAAACACAAGATGTGAGCTAACTAGACAGAAAGTGTGTGAAATTCGATTTTCTGGAAAGTTCGGTGTTGGACACAAGAAGGGAAAGATAGAGCTTACGTCAAACTTGTAGTGCCGCGTTATGCCTGAATGTTTCGACAGAGCTAGCTCAACGAATAAGCACAAGAAGGCTGTAGCAAAGACCAAATGCTTTGAGAGGTTCATCATTTTTTCTTGGTTTTGTTATGCTTGGACAAATGTGATAGTAGTGCAAAGATTGCTTGAGAAATCAAGGTTGACAGAATGTGTATTTATATGGGTGTTTGAACATATTGCATGTCTGTTTGTTCAAAACTTTTGGTAAATTATAATGATAAGATTGGTCTGATAACAGACTCAATGTTGACCTCATTGCTAATTAATTTACCATCTTTGGAGTGAGTTCCAATTTTTCTCATTTTTGGTAAAACATGCTATGGATTCTGTCCATAATAGGCTTACACAGTTACACAGTATAACCTAGCCTCTTCCTGATGTTTGTCCGTTTTCTTTTTCGTTCACTCTAATACTGTCACCCTGGAGAGTTCTTTTACGACAGCATTCTCCTGAAATTCGATTGTGTTAATCGGAGAGGAGTATAGTCCAAAGATGCCCTTTTCAGGGTTGTTCTTACATTTTGGTTTAAAAAAAGGAAAAGGAAAAAGACACTGTTATTGTGTTAACACATGTTTTTTTATCTGTGTTGATACTGATATAGAAAGAGACAGGTTATCAATCCCTAATATGCAACAAGAGTAGCTGATTGGTAGCTTTTCAACGTGTTTAGCCAATCCCAACTAATCAATTACTAATCTTGCTGTTGAAGACATGATTATTAACAGTTTGAATCTAATTCACAATCTGTTGGCTGTCTTCTCAAATTCCAGGTTTCAGCAAGTCATGTATAGTGGTTAACGCAGGCAGCTTAGTCAACGAATTCAACATGTCTGTTTATCGTTCTTAGATCTGTTCTGTCGTAGTGTCGCATATCAGATATAGATGTTTGATCAAGAACTGTTTCAGATGCAAGAAAAAGATATAGTACTTTTTATTCAACTCATTCAACAATACAATAACCTCTCAGTAATCAAGACTTGTACAAATAAATTGGAGAATCATGAAAAGCTGCAAAACTGGGATGGCAATAGGCCAACCAGTCAACTCACTCTGTTAGAGGAAACAAAGACATACAAAAATCAAAGGGGATTATATCAACAAAAATTACAAAAAGAATAGAACAAAACATTTCCATAGAAGTAGCACTGGTGATCAGCATTTTGGATAATCAGCTGGTGGAGGAAGAAGCTTCTGGTTAGGGAGTTTCCCGTCTAACACGAGCCATGCCATCTTCAGACCCCAGCTCGTATGAACTTCGAGATGGCAATGCATGAACCATACACCTGATCACACACAATTAAGGATGAATTTTGTGTTGAAATAAAATGGATTAATGTAGTCAATTATATTAATTCATCAATACTATGACAAACCTGGATTGTCAGCCAAGAACCGGATTGCAACCCATCCGCCAGCAGGAACGCCAACAGTGTTCCTCTCAAC
>JAYMSL010001185.1:0-18330 GCA_036897195.1 Plantago coronopus
AATGGTGAGAGGTCCCGGGTTCGATTCCCGGAGGTGGAGGTTTATTTGGTGATATAAGGTTGGTATTGGTGTGGGTATAAGGTTGGTATTGGGGTTAGTGTAGGAGTAGGAGTAGGATTAGAATAGATTTGCCTCTTCAAAAAAAAATTATGGTATAATAAGATGGGGTTGTAGTGTCTACCGGGCAGAAAATTTCATGTTACCTCAATTTTTATTTCATGAATATGATCACTTTTTTAACTTGCACAATGCATTGAAATCAGTGAACTTTGATATTATGCAGGGGGAGAATCAACACTTTGATCTACCTTTGAAAAAGAAAACTGACATTTGTACAATTATGTACACTAGTGGAACTACTGGAGACCCTAAGGGTGTCTTGATTTCTAACAACAGCATTGTTACTTTGATTGCTGGAGTACAGCGTTTGTTAGGGAGCGTGAATCAATCGGTAATTATGCAGCCTCATCTTTCCTTTGTCATATAACTCATTCTCTTGCAATTATTAAATTTCCAAATTCTCTTTCTTGTCAGTAAATATTAGATTACAACTTGTCTTTATTGTAGCTGACCATCGATGATGTGTACCTATCATATCTTCCTCTGGCGCACATCTTTGATCGTATCATAGAAGAGTGTTTCATTAATCATGGGGCCGCAATTGGCTTCTGGCGAGGGGTAAGGTTTTACTCCTGTATGTTCGGGGACTTTGGGTGCCTTTCTTTGTTGCCTCATTTTTTTTCTTTACTTTTCTGTCCTTTTCTTTTTGCTCTCTTTTTTCAGATGATTTAATGCCATATTATTTCAATGCCTGCAGGATGTTAAGTTATTGGTTGAGGATATTGGAGAGCTCAAACCAACTATTTTCTGTGCAGTTCCTCGGGTATTGGATAGAATATATTCAGGTGTGTCTCCTGGAAACACAGGTTCTAATTGATTATTAACAATTAATGTCCTATTCCGTTGGAGATGGATTTGCGTGATGGAAAGAAGTATCTCATCTAAAATTTCTTGTTGCCCCTGTTCTCTTTCCTTTTTGAGTCTGGTTTCACAATTAGCCAATCTTCCGTTAAGCTTCTGATAAATTTTGTTAATCTAAAATATCGCTCATGTCGCATTAAAAGCTTACTATAACATTCAAGTATCTGGATTAAAATGTTGGTAGTCTTGGAGACAAGTCTACTTGTCCCGTTCAGATAGATCACATGAATTTCTAGTTTCTACATTTTGTTTATGAAATTTCAGGACCTGTTGTCCTTATCTTTACTTCTATGTTCTTATTTTAGGTTTGCAGCAAAAGATTTCTGCTGGGGGATTCATCAAACACGCCTTGTTCAAATTTGCCTACTCTTTGTAAGTTGGTACTTGTTTTTATTAGAACATACTTTTAGTATTCAGTCTAGCCTGCACTTGCATGTCGCTATGTTAAGAACTTCCCTGTGCTCTTAGCTTCATGATAAATACTAGTACTTTTTTACGAATTCATATTTAAACTTGACGTGTGGCGCACTATGATATGACATACACTTTCCATGCTTTGCTCCTCATATTCTGTAGAATATGACATATATTATTTTGTGTTTATAAGTCACAATTGTTTTATTATCTTTCATGTTTGCGAAATTTTGCAGAAAACTAAGTAATATGAGGAAGGGCCTGAAACATGCTGAGGCTTCTCCACTGTGTGACAAATATGTTTTCAACAAGGTGATTGACATTATTGTATTATAATTTTGTTTTCAGATAAATATTAGTTAGAAGCTAACTACCGTCACTATTTCATGTTGCATGATCTTAGGTAAAAGAAGGCCTGGGAGGCAAAGTAAGACTTATTTTATCTGGGGCAGCACCTCTTGCCCCCCATGTAGAAGAATTTCTGCGAGTGGTGTCATGTTCTTATGTTCTTCAGGGATATGGTACTCAACCCTTTCACATTATTACAATCCGATGATGTTATGTGAATACATGTTGTGAGAAAGCATTAGATTGTTTGTGCAAGATGCCTCCTTCATTATCAAATCCTTGGAACGAAATATTACCATCTTATGATGTCTTGTTTTCTGTGAGATGTTTACTGAAACCTTGGCGCTTTTTTCATCATATATTTTATGTGAAATGTATTCTACTTGGTAACCTGTAAGACTGCTTCTGTTCAAGCTTGAAACCGCTAAACTTTGAGTTGATTTAGCCGCTAATAGTTTTTGTTTCTTCAAATTCTAACCTCCTACCTTTAGTTATAAACTATCTGATGCTTGTCTAATTTATCTAACCTAGTCATTTCATTGCTTGCATTGAGTACAACCTTTTTTGTTTCTGTTGCTTCTTGTAGGCTTGACGGAATCTTGTGCCGGTACATTTGTTTCGATACCTGATGAGCTGAGCATGTTGGGTACTGTGGGTCCCCCGGTGCCAAATGTGGATGTTTGTCTGGAATCAGTCCCTGAAATGGGGTATGATGCCTGTTCAAGTATGCCACGTGGAGAAATATGTATAAGAGGGGACACTCTTTTTTCTGGGTATTACAAACGTGATGACCTCACCAAAGAAGTCTTAGTTGATGGCTGGTTTCACACAGGTTGCTTTCCAATAAAAGTATCCTAATGATACTTTTAGTTAAATACTTAACCATTTGCATCCTGAATTTACTGGAATTCTTCTTTGTTAGGGGATATTGGTGAATGGCAACCAGATGGTAGCCTAAAAATCATTGACCGCAAGAAGAATATTTTCAAGCTCTCACAAGGAGAATATGTTGCAGTGGAGAATCTGGAAAATATCTATGGTCAAGTTCCAGATATTGAATCGGTATGTACAGACATGTTATCTGGTGCGCAGATATATTTACATTGGATGAATGTGGTTTAAAATTAAGTTTCAATCGAAACTACTTTTGGGTGCATAATCAGAATGTCTAATACATCTCTTTACATTTTGTGATACGTTAATAGTTTCTAACATATTATAGTTACAGTTAGATTAGTTTGCAGGATGCTTGGCTTATTCTCTGAGTTACACTTGTCATTATAAATCTTTACTATAAATCGATTCATCAAACTGCATATTGTTTCGATTGCAGGTATGGGTTTATGGGAACAGCTTTGAATCTTTCCTTGTTGCTATTATAAACCCAAGGAAGGAAGCTGTGGAGCGATGGGCTGAACAGAATGGTGTATCTGGAGACTTTGATGCCCTTTGTGAAAATTCCAAAGTGAAAGAATACTTTCTTGGGGAGCTTTCAAGAATTGGAAAAGAAAAGAAGGTTTTTGTTTCTATTCTTTGTTATATCAGAGTAGTTTTGTCGAATACCTGTAGATGCTTGTCAACTGTTTTCCTAAACCAATCTTTTCATTTCAGTTGAAAGGCTTTGAGTTCATTAAGGCTGTGCACCTTGATCCTGTGCCGTTTGACATGGAGCGGGATCTTATCACGCCAACGTTTAAGAAGAAAAGACCTCAATTGCTCAAGTACTACCAGGTTGGTCATCCTTAATCTCTCAAAAGAGATTCCGTTAAAATCTCCACTCTAAGCCAAGCTCATATGTTGATTTCATTTTCTTGATATTAGGTAATAATTTTCTAGGTCCTAGTGTGCACTTTTTACCAGTCGTACCTTTGTTTCCTTACGTCTTCGAAATACCCAAATAGGTCTACATGGGTATGAAGGAATATTGTCTACCCCTGATTTTGAGTTACAATTCCCTTACGGTTTTAAATCTTTGATTATCATAGGTAATAATAGTACATTATTTTGCTACAAATTCTGTTTTCGAAACATCAGTCGCACGACACCTCACCTCGACCACCTTTCAAAATGTTCCACTCATACCCCATTGGAGTCCGAGGGATACTGTTTGTAAGTGGCTTGTCGTCATAGGCAGGGCTATCTGATTAATCTTTGACAGCACCTCTATTTCTATCAGTCAAGGATTGGGTTTCTGTGGGAATCTACTTACAAGAGTTATTTGGCTATATACTATCAAGTGTTTGGTGCTTCTGTCCCTCCGGCTAATGGCTTGTATCTTATACTTTATTTTTGACAGGGTGTCATTGACAATATGTACAAGAGCAAGGGCGCCAAGTAGATGGGTTCTATAAAAGGTACATTCTGCAGGGGACAATGTTAAGAGCTCATGGCATCATTATTTTGGAGTTCAATTCATACTTTTTGCTTCCCTGAAACTTTTCAAGAACGTAGAATCCTGTATTTTGGATTGTAAATATGGCTGATTGGATTGATTTCGCTGTATCTAATATATATGATGTTATAACTTATAATCTCGCTTTTATCAGAAGGCAAAGTGTACTCCTATTAGTAGGGGAGTTGATGTTCTTCTCTTTTCGTAGTCAATACAAGTGATGTTCTTTTCTGTGCGGAGTGTATTTTTCCGAATCTTTTTATTTCTGGCCTTCTGTGCTCTATGAATTAAAGATTTATGTTACAGAATGCGTGATGTGATGTTCCCTGATGATCTTCTCTCTGTTTTTCCGGTTTATAATGGGAAAGCCGGATGGATTTTTCCGGTTTAGGTTTATAATGGGAAAACCGGATGGAATATAGTCGAGAGCAGTTTGTTAAAATGGTTCGGGGATGAAGCTTTAGTTTCGCAGTTACTTTTGTCTCATCATCCTTAGGATTGTTGTAATTGTACTTGTAGCTAGTTTAGTGTCTGCAAAGTGCAAATAACACTCACAATTGCAAGGTCATAAACATGACCTGAAGACAGAAAACTCAATATCGGCCTACAAATATTCCTCCAAAGATCACGGCCTGGAACTTGGTATCCGAGCAAATAAGATCAAAGATATTTCCAAAAGATCATGTGTACTAATTTCATACCGTAACAGTAATACGTGCAGATCCGAAAATTTACAAAAATTATACTCCATTCTGAATAAAACCTGGACTTCAAAACTTTACTTATTACTCCCTCCGTCCCACAAAATTTTACCCACTTTCCATTTCTGGACTTCCCACAAAACTTTACCCATTACCAAACAAGAAAACTACCCCACACATAAAAACATTATTTTAACGTCAACACTTCTTTAACACCACACATTCTCAAAAAGTAACCTACCCCACTTACTTTTACATTTTTACTCCATTAATTTAACTCATTTTCTTAAACTACGCGCTAACCCTAACGGGTAAAGTTTTGTGGGACGGAGGGAGTATCAAATAAGAAATTTCACAATAAAAAAATATTATTTTAATAACTCTTATGTCAGTGAATAAAACTACACTTAAATTTAGAGAAAATTATAGTGATACTCCTTTTGGAGTTCCCATTACAGGTAATCCATCTCACACGTTTTATTGAACTTTGAGTGCGAATTATTCGAAAATTATATAACTAAAAAAGATATTTAAATAATATATTATGAAAATAGTTAAGTACACTTATGTAACATAATTTTATAACATTATGTACATTATGATTTGGGAGTAACTTTGTGGTCAAAGTTCGAAAAAAATCAAGCCTATGAAAATTATAAAATAACGGAGAGAGTATTTATTACTAACATTTTTTTTTCTTTTTGAGGGTAAAAGATGATTTCATTAAAATAATCACCAAAGTTTACAGCCAAATAATCAGGACAAGGAACTGCACTTGCTAACTACAAAGAGAGCAGTGATGTACTTAGTTATTGTAACTAGATGTTGTAACTAATGTTAATGTAACTAGTGATGAACTGATGACGTAACTAGATATTGTAACTGGTGATGATG
Organism: Plantago coronopus; assembly: GCA_036897195.1. Taxonomy (NCBI): domain Eukaryota; kingdom Viridiplantae; phylum Streptophyta; class Magnoliopsida; order Lamiales; family Plantaginaceae; genus Plantago; species Plantago coronopus. Next base: position 5,731 of record JAYMSL010001185.1, read on the forward strand.
TAACCTAGTATTGTAACTATTGTGGTAACTAGAAATGTAACTTCCTGTTATAACCAGTGTTGTATAACTAGCTGTTGTAACTAATGTTGTATAACTAGCTGTTGTATAACTAGTTGTTGTTAATTATAATTATAGTAATTCAAACAATCGGATGTATATAGTTGCCACAGTAATGTGAAATATAATTAGTAGTGTAATCAATTAGTGTTAATGGGGTGAGAGTTTGGATTCCTCAATTGATTTTTTTAAATGTTTTTAATGAGATAGCAGAATTTTTGGTAATGTAAAGGCTAATTGAGAATGTAAATAAATGAATGTACTACTTGAACTAAACCATTTCTAATATACAAAAACTTTAAATATATGAGACAGTTTGGCCGAGTGGTCTAAGGCGCCAGATTTAGGCTCTGGTCCGAAAGTGCGTGGGTTCAAATCCCACAGCTGTCAAATAATTTTTTTTTCAACTGAACTAAGACCATTTTATTATTCTTTGCTGTGAAAGACCAACACAAGTTGTCTTTAAAAGATCACTTCTATTCTCTAAAAAAAAACACCACTTCTAAAAAGTTGAATTGATTTTTATAATAAAATGATTGATATATACAGTATTATAAAATAATAAAGTGTTTGTAGTCGAGTAGTAAGCTGAGACATTCCGGATTTAAGAGGTCAGGGGTTCGATTCCTCGCATGGGTGATTATATATCCTCGAAATAGGTGATTATTTTATCTGTATTTAGGCTTAGTGAGGTTTTCATTAATTATTGATTGAAAAATTGTTAAAAGATTGTAATTGTAATAGTATATCTTAAAAATAATTATGAAATATTCTCTCCGTTCCAATAAGAACTTCCTGGGAAGACTTTTTTCGCAAACTTTGACCGCGAATTGCTATAAAATGATACGACAAAAAAATTATAGTAAAATTATGTTACAAAAGTATACTTAATTATTTTCATAATATAATTTTATTATATTTTTTTGTCATATACTTTTAGAGCAATTCGCGGTCAAAGTTCGCTAAAAAGGTCCATCTAGGAAGCTTTTATTGGAACGGAGGTAGTAGTTGATATTCATGAGAATACAACTTTTTTTTTTAAACATCAAAATACAACTTTTTTTTGAAAACATCAAACATCAAATATATTAAATAAAGCGAGTAACACTCCTAAACATAGTAGCGGAATCTAGATTAAGTACATCACTGAGCCAAGTTGGAGACATATCCCAGATGAAATGATTGTGCTCAAAAGGACAGTAAAAGGACAAACTAGAACTAGTAGTAAAAGATCGGGAACTAGCTTTTTTTACTAGTGAGTCTGCTACATTGTTTGCTTCCCATCTTGATATACAAACTTGAGTCTAATGTCACCCATCGTGGCCATCATTCTTCTAACTTCTGTGAGAACGGTCTGTTGCATTGGTGTTGCCATCTCGTCCATGTTCCTGTTGATGTATGAAATGAGAATTTCTTAATCAGTTCGGATAATCCCTTTTTTTGTAGCTTAAAGGAACTGCAAGTTGTAGTCCTAGTTTAAATGCATTGAATTCTGCCAAAATGTGGTTCATATCACCCAAGTATTTTGCACTAGTTCGAATGAATTTTCCTTCAATATTTCTAATAATAACCCCTGCACTGACTATTTTTTGTTGTTTAAGGACTGAGCCATGATGTAATGTAAATAGTTTATATTTATGGTCAAACAGTAGTTGATGTGTCATGTAAATAATCGGTGTTGCATGGTAAACTGTTGATGTATTGTAAATAGTTGATATCTACGAAGAAGAGTTGATGCGTATGGTATACATCTGATGATATTGTATAAGTTGATGGTTATTGTAAATAAATGATGTCTATGGTAAAATATTCGATATTTAATTGTAAATAGTTGGTAATTTTAGGTTGTTTTATTTCAGACAGACCACTCTTAGGTAGTCTCTTCCAATTTTTTCCCAGCCTTCCTTTTGTACTTTTTTTTTTCGTTTTGCACGAAAACTTGTAGCCTAAAGTATGGGAATGCACAAAAATTTGATTGTTGTTAGTTTTTGCCTTTAGGAAGTAAGATGAAAATCAAAACATGGGTGAGCACCATGTATATTTGTCATGAAGCACGGAGACTAATGTTGTTAGATAAAAAAAATTAAAAAAAAATTTAGGCTAATGTTGTTAATTATAATTAGTAGTAATTTAAACAATCGGATGTATATAGTTGCCACATTATTAATGAAATATGATTAGGTAGTGTAACCAATTAGTGTTAATGGAGTGAGAGTTTGGAGTCCTCAATTGATTTTTTTTAAATGTTTTTTTGTAAGAGATACTGTAAAGGCTAATTGAGAATGTAAATAAATGAATGTACTCCTTGAACTAACCAAGTTCTAATATACAAAAACATAAATTATATGTGACAGTTTGGCCGAGTGGTCTAAGGCGCCAGATTTAGGCTCTGAACCAATCCCACAGCTGTCAAATAATTTTTTTCCAAATGAACTAAGACCATTTTGTTATTCTTTGTTGTGGAAGACCAACACAAGTTGTCATTAAAAGACCACTTCTAAAAAATTGAATTGATGTTCATAGTAAATAGTAATCCCACACAAGTTGTTTATAGTAAAATGATTAAATTATACAGGATTAAAAAATGTTAAAGCGTTTGTAGTTAAGTAGTAAGCTAAGACATTCCGGATTCAAAATGGCAGGGATTCGATTTCCGGCATGGGTGATTATATCCTCAGAATAAGTGATTATTTTATCTGTATTTAGGCTTAGTGAGGTTTTCATTAATTATTGATTAAAATTTGTTAAAATATTGTAACTGTAATAGTATATCTTAAACAATATTATAAAATAGTTGATATTCATGAGAATACAACTGATGTAATGTAAATAGTTGATATTTATGGTCAAACAGTTGATGTGTCATGTAAATAATCGGTGTTTCATGGTAAACTGTTGATGTATTGTAAATCGTTGATATCTACAAAGAAGAGTTGATGCGTATGGTATACAGCCGATGATATTGTATAGAATTGATGGTTAATGTAAATAAATGATGTATATGGTAAACTATTCAATATTTAATTGTAAATAGTTGGTATTTTTAGGTGGTTTTTTCAGATAGACCACTCTTAGGTAGTCTCTTCCAAAAAATTTCCCAGCCTTCTTTTTGTATTTTTTTTCGTTTTGCATGAAAACTTGTAGCCTTAAGCACGGGAATGCACAAAAATTTGATGGTTAGTTTTTGCCTTTAGGACGTAAGATGAAAATCAAAACATGAGTGAGCACCACGATTTATGCTGAATAAATGAATGCGAAAAATTGAAACTTAGGTGAGTACAATGTTATGTTTGTCACGATTTATACTCAATACATCTTTTTGTATTTTTTTTCGTTTTGCATGAAAATGTGTAGCCGTAAGTACGGGAATGCACAAAAATTTGATGGTTAGATTTTGCCTTTAGGAAGTAGGGTGAAAATCAAAACATGGGTGAGCACCACGATTTATGCTGAATAAATGAATGCGAAAAATTGAAACTTAGGTGAGTACAATGTTATGTTTGTCAGAGACTAATGTTGTTAGATAAAAAGATTAAAAAAAATACGCCGAGTACAATGTTATGTTTGTCAGAGACTAATGTTGTTAGATAAAAAAGATTAAAAAAAATACGCCGTTGCCGGGGATCGAACCCGAGTCACCCGCGTGACAGGCGGGAATACTTACCACTATACTACAACGACATGTGTTGATGAAATTTAAATAATTAAAATAAGTATGCACATGAATCGCGATTGTATTCTTATGGTCCATTGGTTGATTTATAATGCATGTAAATAGAAAATGAATGAGAGGATGTGAGACCATATGCTATACACTAGTAAGCATGGAAACAACATATTATTTAAAAGTATCAATTGGCAATGTGACACCTTATATTTGTTTTTGTTGGTTAGTTTTTATAGTTTGTAATATATTCATTGGCGATTGTTATACAAGATTAATACTATTGATGTATAAAATTCGTTAGGTCATGCTAAGTCGTTCTTAGTACAATATCACAAATAGAGAGCGATACGATCCGAACTAGAGAAGGTAAATCGTCTTAAGTCTTCGTACTCTTGAGTTCTTCGTGTATTTCGAATTAACTAAGACCTGCGCACTTGAGGTGGGGGAGGGGGGAGTTAGTCCCTTTTACCGACTTTTCGTGGAGAAACCGGAGGTGACTTAACGTGGAAGGTCTAGGAGAAGAGTCATTCCAAAGTGTAGAGGTGATAAGAGAGTAGAAGTAGTTGGTTACCTTCAATGTCAACATAAATGCTCTATTTATAGGTAATCGAGGTCAGGGTAGAGGACCGTTGGATCGTTTGTGACCGGACGCTCCAGATTTAGTCTCGTAGTTGGGCTTGGGCCCTTGGACATAAATTGGGCCTGATCCTAATCAAAGTGAAGATGGGCCAAGTCAGGTGAGATAACCTGATCGGTAGTATGCACCTCGACGCTGGCATAGGGGTCGGCACCTTACCAGACGCCGAGGAGGAGAGAACTCCAATATGAACGAATTGCAGTCACACAAAGGTCGGCAGGATTGTCTTCTGAGGGGCGCCGAGGAGCAGCTCGTCTGCTTAGGTCGAGCTCTACGGCCTGTGTAACTCGCGCCTTTAGAAGTGGTAGTTCGTCGGTATATTTGTCCACAACAAATACAATATAAAGTACGGACGCAAAATATCTAAAATCACACATTCACACTAACATCTACCAAAGGAAAACATAAAAGATAAACGTTATTGCTTGAGTAGACCCATAAAAATTTAACTAATGTCACATATCAATTGGCAAACCTGACAACAAAGTGAAGCTTAGTTGGTAAGATGTTTGACGCTTCCTCCCAACCAATTGACCGGAAGTTTGAGTCACCTCAAGGGTAAATGAAAAACCATTATTGATCTCGTTTTACCGCCTAAAAAAAATCAATTGGAAAATGTAAGAAAAAATATTTCTTTTGTTCGTTAATGTATATCAAATTGATGAATGTCACCTATACACTAGAAACCACAAATACACCATATGTCTATAGTTTATAAAATTATATATGGGATGCAGGTGCAACACATGATGTGTTCGTTAGAGAGTAGTATGTGTTTAAAAACATATGATTGTTGCTTGATCTTATAATGAGATTGAAACTTAAATATGAGAAATTCAAAGTTTAAGTTCATGAGGTTTCTTTAACCGAGTGTTAGATGCAAACCGGACAGTATAACACTATAACTCAACTAAGAGTTTAACAGAATTTCTTAGTTGAATGTCAAACACTTCTTAATCATAATTCGTTGAGTATATATATTTTTTCTCTAAATGAAGCTCAGCTGTTTGTTTGGTATGGAATTAGGGTGATGTCTGGAGAGGAAAAAGAAAGTTTGTTCCTTGAACAGTAAGTCCATTATAGTATAGTTGAATTTGTGATATTCTGTGTTTGGCTTGAAGGGGAATAGTATAACCAAACACTCAACTCAAACTTTAAGACACATTCCACACTAATCACAGAGGCAGTGTTGAATCGTGTCCCGCAGAAAAGTGCTGTTAACAAATGTAACAGACAGTTTGTTAGGAAGTTAAACCTAACAAGTTGTGTAGTGTATGGTAAGATAAAGTGTGAACCAGACAAAACATCGAAATGATCCACGTGGAGCTCAGCTTGACACAATTCATCCGGACAGGGTATCCAACAGGGGATACTCCCTCAGGATGTGTTCTTGTTTGTTACTAATGGTTTTAGTGCTCTGATTCGTGATGTGGAGGAGAGGATTGTGTTACGGGGAGTTTCAGTGACCCCGGCGCACCCAGAATCTCCAATTTATTGTTTGCTGCTCATGGTGGTAGTGGCGTGCACAGAAATATGAAGTGGGAGTGAGGTTTTGAAACTTGACGTCCCAAAAAGACTTTGATGCCTCCTTGAACTCTCAACATGGCGCAGATGGGGGTGTGCTTTCACAGGATCAGTTAACTAGTTAAGTCACATTGTAGCTTGGAGGCGCAAAAGATTCCCACTTCTTGGATGCCCAGAATCACAAGAGTCTTTGGCCTTAAGAGAAGGAGTTCGTCTGGAAATGGAACTCAAGTTGAATAAAGAAGGGGATTGCTTGAGCATTATCCAGCAAATGTATGTGCTCGGCTGGCAGTTTGATTCAGGAGTTCATTGCCTCTGGATTTTATTTCCGTTTCTTATTGTTCTCCCGACAATGTTGCAGCTCATGAACTAGCTTGTAAGTTTGTCGCGGATAGTCAAGGTTTTTCTTGTTTGCCAGAGGGTCTTGCTGGTGTAACTCAACTTTTGATCTATTCTCAAAGAGAAACACTGATCTTAAAATAGGATAAAGTAATGAAGGCAGCACCATAAACTGGTAATTTGAGCACAAATACATATATATTCATTCAAAGCAAAATAATAGTAAATGCTGTAGAGCATACAACATCAAACACAAAACAGGGCAACACAAAAAGAAACTCAAGCCTGCTTCCAAGTACAAGTAAAAGCAAAAATATACTACTAAATCCTTTTGTGAAGTTTATCTTCTTCTTGACTTCTCATGATTCCCGTCTCTTTTCGCTGTTTCTTTCTCCAAATTATGCGGTTACTAGTGAACCGGAGAGGAAAGAGGATGAGCACCTGTTTAAATTGTCTCGTCGCTCCTTTCTTCTACCAGTATCCAACCTTATTTACCTTACTAATTTCATTTGAAGTAGTACCAAGACCACAAATCAAACAGGGACTTGAAACTTCAGTAACTTTTCACACAATTCCTTGTATAACTGCACAAATCTTGATCACAACTCAGTAAAAACCAAGTGAGTTGTGACGACAAGTACACTCTTTTTACTAAACAAGAGTGTAGCTTGATACCGAGACCTCTGCTGGAGAAGACGAGTGGATATAAACAAACTCGATGCTTTTTCCAGCAGCTAAAGATTTGATCCATGAAGGTAAGGAGTAAGAATCACCGGACTTTGTAACACCCCATACGGGACCATAAAGCTTGGAAATGTAAAGCTTCAGGTCATTCAAGTTCTTTGAAGATTTGTTGGTAATTGTTGTCGAGTATCTGTAGTAAGTCTTTCCATTCTGAACCCATGAAGTCGTCAATTTCTGGCTTATATCAATTGGGCTTGCATTTGAAGCTGCATAAAAATGAACTCTTTATGTTAGTTACTATTATGGATCAATCTTGATCAGATTTAAACAACCATTTGAAAAGCAAAATCGGTACCTGCAACTGGTGCTTTAACTGGGTTTGCCACTGGTGCTTTAACTGGGTTTGCTACTGGGGTTTTAACTGGTTTTGGATTAGCAGCGATGGGCTTCATTGCAGGTAGCTCAACTGGATCAAGTACAAGATACGAAACATATAAATTTCCTGCTACAGAACGAAGCAAAATCGACAAATGTAATTGCTTAACAGTTAACATAACTAACCTGGAAGGAGCTGATTGTAGCCACCGTGACCAGCATGTAATCTTGCCAATATACCCATAAGTGGAGCATTGTTATAAGTGGCAGGCTCAGTTTGCTCGTAATTGTCTCTTTGATCAGCGAAATTGTCATAGGCATCTGGACCACCAACAATGGCACCGGTAAGTTGATTAGGATCGCTAGCCTTTCTGTTGAACCAAGTGGCATACCCCCCCCTGCAGGTAACGAACGAAGGGTCCTTCTTGTAGGACACAATGGAGGACGCTCTGTGGTGCACTTGTTGAGGGTAATTGTTTCCATAACCAACCATGTAACTCGTGGCTCTTGGGTTGTCACCGAGAATGTAATCCACCTAAAACAAGAATACCGTTAGCTCCTTGCAAATCAATACTACAAAACAGCATGAGCAAATAGTTTCTAAAACCATGTCGTAATTTTATTTCGATTTTCACCTGAGATTGGGCAAATGCAAGAAGCTCAGATGGTGAAACGTTGCCACCGTTACACTTGATTGACTTTCCAGCAGAGGTGAGGTAATCAGAGTATACTGTCATCAGGAATGAAGCACTGGTGACAAACTGCATGTTGTTCCATCTTTGCCTGAAAATTAGGCCTCCTGGGGTTTTTTGGGCGTTACGTGTGCCCTTGCCAAGGCATGAACACATGAAGAAATCGGCCTTCTCTTGGTACTCTTCAAATACTGATGCATGTTCGCCTCCTTGTCCTGCCATCAAGAACTGCAATGGAACATGTATAAATGCAAATTAGTAACAATGTAGTACTGTAATTGTACAATGTATGCAAATTATTCTATGTTTAGCATCTACTTATCAGCTACCTTACATGTCCAACCAATGTGGTTACATGAGTTCAGTTCGACTACGTGTCTCATACTTTGATCGGTTAGAGTGACATTCGTGCGAAATTCTGAATATACAGCTAATCTTTCAAGAAGATCGAAAATTCGAAAACTTAATAAATGTACCTTAGCAACTAGGGTCTGGACACCAGCATACTTAACATCCCAACCAAACTCAGTCATGGACCAACCAGTTCCTCCAAGAGCATTGCCATTGTTGCCCAAGTAATCCAAGTAGAACTTGCTGTTTGTTGCCTTGTACAACCATGCTGCTGCCCAAAGTAATTCATCCTGATAAAAACAAAATAAACAAAAATGTCAATATTTTATTTACTTTATAAATACAACATTTAATTAATATGATAAAAAAAAAAAAAAAGAGATGGTGTAATCACATACAGAGTATCCACTGACGGATCTGTAGTACTTCTGGGCAATGGAAATGCTACTGTCGTATTTGCCCCTGTACTTGTCCGCGAAATCAAATAGCTGAAAAATAAAAAAACAAAAACAAAAAATTGTTAATAAAAGGTAAATACTGGATCACGTGGTGGTGGCCCATGATTAAATATTCATGGGCCGCATGATTAACGGCCCAGAATTGTTTAATGGGCCAGGTGAGCTAGGTTTAGAGACAAGTCCGTGATATACGCCGAGATTTTGCCCCCCTACCACATGTTCGCATTTATGCGCCGAAACATTTTCATTTTTAACCCCCCTCATTTATCACCTTTCACACTCCAATTCACATTTTTTAAAAATTCAATAAATCCGCGTTGTAACTAGATTAATTAATTTATTAACTTCAGTTGAGAATTTTTCAAGAAATTGACTGTAAAGTATGAACTTAATCTAATTAAAACTGAACTGGTCTGAATTGAATAAAATTGAATTTAAGTTAAAATGAACCGGAACTAACTTAATCACTCACATAGATACATACAGTACAACTGTACAAGTACAACATTATTCAATTTGTTCATGTCAAAGAATTTCACACCTTTACTTTTTACTTTTAAGAAATGCAGCCGTTAGTTAATTACTCCTGATAAAAATTACCGCTACCGGACAAGGTGAATTTTCGAGAAAATGTTGGGTTGCTAAAATACGCCCCACATGGTTGCTATAATGCACCGACAACAACCAACCTGACAAAAAAAGCTGACCGTAGCGTAACTGCCTAATAACTGCTTGCATTTGACTATCCTACGCATCCCACTAAAATGCGCACTAACCTCACCTGGTCAAATTAATTGAACAAAATGCTACTAGTACTGCTAATTGTAAAATTTGTCACCAATGTTTGGTAGCTATACCTGATAAGCATGCTTTAAGAGCTCCTCCGAGTAGGCGGCGTCGTAGCGGCGGAACACAATCGAGGCGGCTGCCATTGCGGCTGCGGTCTCTCCGGCCAGGTCGGATCCGGGGTGGCTCGTGTCGATTTTGTAAGCGGTTCTAGAAGTGGTCATGTCCTCGGGCCTTTGCCAACAGTAGTGGTCAGTGTTACCATCTCCCACCTAAATGTCAACATCAATTTGTTATTTTTAACTACTAATCTTTTTATTAAAAGAACTTAAAACCCAATATCTACAATTCAAGCTTTACACTAGATTTTACACAAACTGGAATTATAGTAATTTAATTAGTGTGTCCAACTTCCACCCAATAATACATTGAAAAGGACAATAACTATAATGGCCCCTCAGGTAATTAACTCCATATTATAATGCATTTAGGGTCAATCTGTCACTGTTTAGCATATGGGACAAATAAGCATATGTGGATTTGTTTGGAATTGTCATTAACAAAAAGTAAAACAAGTAGTGGTAAAAGTAAAAGTAAAAGTATAAACCCGGACTACTTTTAACAGTCATGCGATGTACGAACGAATGTATGATCGTAATTGTTAATGTAAAAGTAATTTGAACCGATTTCATGTCACGTTGAAGGGTGTAATTGTAAATGTACATAAAAAGAAGGGCAGGTTAAGGGATAATTATACCTCTCCGTAGAGGACATTAGGTTCAGGGTGGGCTTTGATGAGATAATCAGTACCCCACTTAACAGCATCAAGGGCATGTCTAAGTTCACCACTAGAGCTCATTTGAGTCCCATACTCAATAATGCTCCAAGACATCATGGTAACAGTAAAAGCCATTGGGAGCCCAAATTTCACATTGTCACCTGCATCATAGTATCCTCCAACTAGATCCACCTATTTACCAAATATTACAGTCAGCCCCAGTAAATAAATTATACTTGACACAAAACTCCAAAGTTGAATAAAAACAAAACAAACATACATACCCCATTAATTTTGCCATCAGCAAGGCCAGAGTTACCCCTCCATTGAACCCTCTGGGTACTTGGCAGGTAGCCAGATCTCTGCGCCTCGAAGAACAGAATGCTCTTGCTCAGAGCTTGACCGTAGTCATGAGCAGCCATTGCTAGAGGAAGGAAGAAGCTTAGTGCTAAAAACAACACACACTTGTTCATTGTGCTTTTCTTTTCTTTTCTTTTCTTTACTTTACTTTTCTGTTGTTTTAAAGATGTTTGAACCCAGAATGCTGAAAAATGAAGTGGGTTGTGAGAAAATGAAGGAAATGTGTGGCTGTTTTGAGCTCTGTCTTTGTGTTTACTAAGTGTTTGATGAAATGTATGTGAAGGATTTTGTTGTTTATCAGCTGAGGAACTCAGACAGAGCTAAGTGGTTTGGAGGAAAAGTGGAGAAGTGAAGCGAGTATATATGGAAGGAGGAAGGTGCAAAGAGGTGACGCAAAATAAAAGTAGAAATTAATAATAATTTCGGTTTTTTTTTAATAATGAAAATGAAAATGAAAATGAATGTAGGTTTAATAATAAATGGTGCGTGTTGTCGTTTTTTTTTTTTTTTTTTCTGGAAGAAAGCAAAACGAAAATCAATAATGTTTTTTCATTTAATTCTGGTCAATTCAGAAATTCTTTTAAGTTGATAATTTATAAATTGAACTGAATGCAGTTGAATTTAAGTTGAAAATACAGAATTCTAGTCTCTCGAGGTGTGACTCGAACTTCTGATTATTGATTATAGAAGAATCGTATTACCAACTGAGTTGCGTTTTGTTCTAATCTGTGTTGTTTATGATAGTAGTATAATTATTAAGGGTACAAATAGTTTAATAGTAGGAAGATGAAATTATGGGGAGAGGCATGTGCTTATGTTTTGACAAGGGAGGTTTTTGGAAGTTAGTTAGAATGTGAAGTGAGGTGGCAATTTCTGAAGAACAGACATTTTCTTAGTTGATGCAGAGGGATTATTTAAGTTGATTAATCAGAGATTAGATATAATAAAGGGTGGTTAATCACCGAAATTTTGTTGTATTATAAGGGTAATGGGACAGCTTTATTGCGAGATTAAGATTTAATTAAGAGAATAGTTTAGTTTAGTTAGTTTTGGGGAGTAAACCAAGGGGAGCAGTGGTCAAAAAGTTTAATGAGGATTCAGTTTATGTCTGCACGGGTTTGTTTGTTCGGCCGAGGAACGTTATTCATCAATTTTTCCTACTTTACATGTTCACAGTTATTTGCTGTGCTATTCCTAGTTTTCACATACGCAAAGTATCCCCTTCACCGTAAATAATAATATAGATCGACTTATGCTGTTAGGAAATTTATTTTATTAATATATTATATATAAGTCGTTTGATATCATAAACAGTTTACAACGATGCTTGGTTATTACTACCTCCTAAATTACAATCGTTATTCCATTTACTATGGCCCATTTTTATTAGGGATTTTTGTGTTGGTACGTGTTTCCTATTATTGATAAAACAAGTTAAAGATATCATATATCGATATATAATATTTGATTTTTAATAATTACGTAACTGTCAAACCAATGCTATTTAAGGGAGCACGAGATTTACGCATCCACCAACAAGTGAGTACCAATATTTGTTATTATTCACTTAACGTTCGTGTCTCGAGATATGGCACATGAGTAACGTGACTTCCTCTTCAAACACAGGTTTGTGCTCGGAAACTATGAAGAAAAAAACATAATTAATATATAACTGAAAATCATCGACTCGATAATACAAACTTTCATTCTCGCAGATAATGTGAGCTATTCAAACCAAGTAAACAACATATAATAACAAGGCATATCGATGCACATTATTTACGTTCTCACTCTTACATTATTTACTCTATAATAATCTGTCAGCGTGTGTTTCGACCAAAACGGTTTATTTGATTAAATTTTAGCTATTATTGTACCACAAATTATTAATT
>JAYMSL010001186.1:0-18328 GCA_036897195.1 Plantago coronopus
TTAGTGTGTGGGGTAGCTTCCTTATTTGGTAATGGGTAAAGTTTTGTGGGACGTCCGAAAATGGAAAGTGGGTAAAGTTTTGTGGGACGGAGGGAGTATCATAACTTGCAGCATTCAAGAAAGTGTAGCTTGTAAACTGGGGTGGGGATATATGGGGCGTATGCCTATAACACGTCTCTATGATAACGAAGTGCAATTCAGTTGGTAATACGTTTTCTCTTCGATTAATAGGTCGTGTTCGACTCACCTTTCATTTAAGAAAAGAAAAAAACCATGATATGCTGTGTCAGCCTGTCACAGTTTGTGGCATTTTGGCCGCCAATGTTGCCTTGTTGATTAGTTAACATTGGGTAATCTTATAAGGGATGGTCAGTTATGGTGCCATATTCATAAGAATGCAGGTCAAGTATCATTAAAGTATAATGCAACTTGTGATCAACGGCTGCATATCTAACAGTGCATTTCGATCATGATTGAAATTTACTAGCAAAACTCACAAGAAAAAGTCACAGGCAGACAGAAAGGGTCCCAACCCAAGACTCCAAGAGTGCTAATGAAAACAAAAGAAAGGCGATTAGCATGTAAGGTTACTCATCAATCATTCTCACAACATTTACTAAGACATTATGGAACACTGATGAATCTTTCTTACATAATCTTAAATGACGGTGTCGTTTCATTGACTCTATCTAGGCTGCCTAATGTGGAAACTTGAATTTCTGAGCGGCTAATTAGATAAAAAGAATTCTTGACTTTTTGCTTCAGTAGAAGTCTCAAGTGACCAAACAAAGTTCACATGTCTTCACACTTGAACAATGTTCTTACAAATATAGAATAGACCAAGTCATACTCTGTCTTTTTAACATGGGCTGCATTTTCTTCTCGATGTTCATTTAAATAGCTGGTCACAATTAAGTAAATTTCCAAAGATCAGATATTGGGTAAGTAACGGAGATGTGATGGAAACTCTATAATAGTTTTCTAGTCACTGAAATTCAACATAAAAGTTGGAATGGAGGCAAGTGATATTGCTTTGCCGAATTGCCGGGCTTTTCCCGGACTTTCTAAACTAGGACCAGTTCTGGAATTGGTATTTATGATGAAACTCAGAAATCCGGACGCTTAGGCTCTGTTCTTTTCAACTTAATTCCAGCGCACTTAAACATAGTATTACTCTTAAAGCAGCCTGTTAGCCTAGCAGTGAGTTTATTGTCCAGGGGTCAGACTCTCTAGTAATCACATAAAGTAGGTTTCCTTCCAGTTCCGGCATATAATCGTTAAGATGATAAATTGACATCTATCATTACAAAGACTAGCTCAAAGCGAAAGACGAGTACAAAGAAATTGACATTATTTTTACCAAACGTATCATTCATAGTCTGACCAGCTGATATGCGTACCATGACCTCATAAAGTTTACAGGTAAGAGAATAAGCTGAACTTACCAGATTACTCAGGTACTAATTTTTCCAAAGGGACCATTCTGAAATAGCTAGTCTCCGCATGCATTCCACAACATCAGCCTCACTCACCCGCTTTGGAACTCGACAGATGCAAGTTGTAGCAAAATTGTGATCCCAACGTTGGATGCATTGTAAGCAACAGAGATGTTCACATCCGGACTGTACATCACAGGAAGAACTGAATGATTTATACAACTAACTTTCATCATCTTTCAGGTAATAGAGATATTAGTTCATCCTTGTCAAAAAAGTTTGGCTAAGTAAGGAGGGCTAAGTAAACACCAACAGTTATTTGTTCAATGTCAATTTGGGACGATATTCTCTACTGATTGCATATCCACGGATGGTGTGAGCATTATCAGTTCGATACACTGCCATTGGATATAACAAGTGAAGGAGTTAACCATTTCAAATCCATGTTCTTCTCTATAGGAATTCTGAGCAACATCCAAATCCATCTACTATGATCCATCTACATTTGGTAAGTTAATTTAATATCCTGGGATTGTCTAATATGCATATCCATTAGAAATGTTCAAAGCTGATGAACTATTGCAAAATGAAGCTCATAACACGATGATAAGTTGATCAATGTCGTCTGATCACCGTGAGAGTAAAATTTGATCCAAGCAAAATTCATAGACATCTTTAGCAAACCTGAACGTAGGCCATAGCACCTCACACTTCGTTTTAACATCCTGAGGATCATTCTGACTTCTGAGCTGGCAATTCACAGCATCACACAATCATTAGACACTAAACTTTCACAATGATAGAAATCTAAATGGTTCGGGGAGATTTTGAGAGTGAACCTTGTCTCATATTAGCATCAAGCTCACGGAGAGTGAGTTCAATCAATCCCCATACATCTGGACAGTTTGTGCAGTTTGTTTTCACCTTAGGAATTCTGACCTGTAAGCCAGAACAGAAATAAGTTCACCAAAGTATAACCAACACATGGAAACTTGCCAACTAATAAGCATGGGGCATATAAAATTCTTATCGGACATTTGATTCTGCCTAAAGGCAATGCACAACCACTGGGAAATCCATATCCAAATCCAAATTCCACAGATAAGTTGAAGATGCACACGGCACATTACACTGGTGCAGTAAGTTACTAGCTACTCCCCGTCACTACATCCGTGCAGTTAATAGCTTCACATCTTTTCTACATTATGTTAGGTTAGAACAAATATTAGAGAAAAATTTGGAGATACTACCAAAATTTTCGAAAAAACCACCTAAAAACCATTATTTTTTTTATCATAAACACAAATTATTTATACCAAATATCAACTAATTACAATATACACAACAACTATTTTTCAGTAAACTTCAACAATATACAATACATCAACTATTTACCATGAAACATAAACTATTTACATTACACGTCAACTATTTTACCATGAACATCAACTATTTATAATGCTTCAATCATTCTATCATGATCATCAAATGTATGTTTTATACATCAGTCATTTTAACATCAACATCAACTATATATATATATAGAGAGGAGGTATTTATCATACACAAACAAACAAATCATAATTTCATAAATAATTAAGAAAGCATAAATAAGTAAGTAGCAGATTACAGTAAAATACAACTTGTTTAACTGTGAAACAGTGTAGTATATTATATCATCAAATTCCAATCCGCACTCAAAAAAGAAAAAATCCAATCCGCATTGGTAGATGAAACCCATAGGACTAACTGTGCATTGGTATATAGAGTAACAGTTAGGCAGTGTGGATTACAAATTTACAATGTATGCTACTGCAGATACTAGTAATATGAAGCTTGGATTTAAGGAACCTCCTAATGTAAATGGAGGGGCGACACGACGGTGAAGAAATGAGATGTAGATTACAAATTGATATTGGAATGTAATGCATATATGTTTGAAGTGGGCGATTAGAAGAGTAATCGATAAAGAGGGAGTCACCGGAAGGAAGCGGATTACTCTCATTTCCCGGTGACTGCAGACTATTCATTCCGGCTGTAGTACCTTTGCTTCGCTGCGTCTCCGAAAATAGCTGTAATTCCTAAAACCTTTTTACCAATTGCTCCACTCTTTTTAATAGTAAAATTACAATTAGATTTATTTTTTAATTGAAGAAACTAAATATATTATAAAAGTCATATTTTCTTCAAAATTTTATAACCTGAATTTGCTTCATTATTTGAAGAGAAAAAATTTGGAGAGTCCACCATATGTGGACTTTTAAAAAAGTCCACTACTAAAATGGAAAGAGGAAAAAACCAGGGACTGCAAGTAAAAAAACTCGCGGGTCGACCCACGGGCCGGGTCGACCCGCGAACTAAAAAAAGAAGAAAAGAAGCTTGCATTTGCAGCAATGGCTTCCAGCAGCCATTGCTGCAAAGCAAGATGCAAATTTGCAGCGAGCATAGATGCTCGCTGTTATTTGTATATGGTCCATGAATCCATGGACCATGGACACCTCCGGCCTCCATGGATGGAGCTCAAGCTCCATCTATGGTGTATATAAAAAAAAAAAAACTAAAACTAAAACTTTGCTTCATTTTTTCATAATTTGGGTTGTTGAGTTTCTTTAATACATTAGAAATCATTCATTGAAGGTGATTTGGAGTTAATTTCAACTAGCATCAACCCTAATTGATATTGAGTCAATTTGAAAATAGGGTAAAATATAAAGTATGTAATTAGAGAATTA
Organism: Plantago coronopus; assembly: GCA_036897195.1. NCBI lineage: Eukaryota > Viridiplantae > Streptophyta > Magnoliopsida > Lamiales > Plantaginaceae > Plantago > Plantago coronopus. Next base: position 4,169 of record JAYMSL010001186.1, read on the forward strand.
GATAATGAGTAGGGATGGATTTGCAATTTTAGATAATTGTAAATTAGTTCAAATCTTCCTAAAACATCAACCATTTCACCTCAAACATCACTTATTTGACTCAAAACATCAACTTGGAGCAAAAAATTGTTTTTTATATGAATATTAGGATGTTCTAAATGATTAACGTTACACGTTAAATTACTCATGTTAATTGCAAAATAAGTGATGTTATATCTAACAATATTTTGACTCTAATTTCACCAAGTGAACAAAATATAATACTTGGATGTCTATTTCAACTATCCGATGTTGTATACAAAAAATATTAGATGTCACGTGTATAGATGATGATGTTTACAAACAATGTATATTTACGAAAAATTATCAATAAATAAATGTTCAATGTTATATCAATATTTTCTCATGTTACGAAATATATACAAACTAAGTAGAAACATTCACGAAAACGCTGTTTTTTGAAATTAGTATTTCATAAATGTAGATGATGTTTCACCAAATGAATTATGTCTCATAAATAATTGATGATGTTTTGTAAAACTTTGAATAATATTATTCTTTTACGAATATATATTCTCTAACAAAATGACTAATGTTAGATGTTAAATCACGTATGTTAATTGAAAAATAATTGATGTTATATGTAACAAAATTTTAAAAAATAAAATATTGCCTCAATTTCGCCAATTGAACAAAAAAAACTAATACTTGGATGTCTACAACTATCTGATATTGTATAAAAAATATTGGATGTCACACGTATAGTTGATGATGTTTACAAACAATGTATATTTACGAAAAAGTTAATGTTCGATGTTTTATCAAATATTATCAGATTTTACAAAATACATACAAACTAAGTAAAAGCATTCACATAAACATTGTTTTGTTAAAATTAATATTTCACAAAAGTAGATGATGTTTCACCAACAATGAATTATGCCCCATAAATAATTGATGATGTTTTGTAAAACTTGGAGGAATATTATTGTTTACGAATATATATTAGGATGTTCTATATGAATAATGTTACGTGTTAAATCACGCATGTTAATTGCAAAATAACGGATGTTAAATCGAACATAATTTTTAAATATATTTTGCCTCCAATTTTGCCAATTGAACGAAAAAGAATGCTTAAATGTATATGCCAACTATCTAATGTTGTATAAAATATTGTAGATGTCACACGTATAATTGATGATGTTTACAAACAGTCTATATTTACAAAAAAAATAACAATAAAATAAGCGTTTGATGTTTTATCAAAATTACCTAATGTTACGAAATATATACAAACTAAGTAAAAAGTAAAAACATTCACGAAATCGATGTTTTGTTAAAATTAGTATTTTACAAATGTACATGATGTTTCACCAACAATGAATTATGTCTCACAAATAAATTAATGATGTTTTTTTTTTTTGTAAAACTTGGTGGAATATTGTTGTTTTACGAATATATAATAGGATGTTTATATGACTAATGTTACATATTAAATTACATATGTTAATTGCAGAATAACTGATGTTACATCTAAAATAACAAAATTAGTTTCCTTCATCAAATAAAAAAAAAAAAGATGTTTGAATATTTACACCAAAATAACTGATGTTTCTACTAAAATAGTTGAGGTTAAACATTTAATCGATTTATAATTGAATACTATGTATATTTACACATATTTTCGATATGGTCCCTAGAATATATCTAATTCTCCAAATTTTACCCCAAAACTCAAAATCACCATTGATGAACTCAAATCAAGGTCTATCAAAACTCAAACGATACGAAATCATTAAGAATACCGCCCTTACTACATTTCTATTCCAATAATGAAGTCAATTAGCAACAAAAATCGAATTATAAACTAAACCCAAATCGATTTTTTTTAAGATTTCATATACGTAGATTGAAACTCCGTACGTACATCAATAGGTGAAATCAAGCGAGCAGAGCTCGCCAAAACTTATGGCGAGCTCCGCTGGCAGCTTGCTACAAAATAGCCATGGCAAAGAATTGCCATGGCTTTTAATTACAAATTTGCAGAAGCTTCAGCGTGAGTGCTGAAGCTTCTGCCTCTGTTTTTTTTTTTAATTTTAATCCGGGTCAACCCGGCCCGTCCGGGTTGACCCGCAAAATTACTTGCTACCTCTAAGTGGACTTTTTAAAAAGTCCACTTAGAGGTAGACTTTTGTAACAATTAGTATTATTTTAATATTTAAAGTGAAAATAAATTATGCTAACTAAATTAACAATTATTAAATAAATTAAGCATAAATCATTTCTTATGACAAAATGGTATTTTTACGACATTTAAGTAGAATCATATTGAATTTATACGTATATTCATGAAATTTATCCTTTCATACTACTAGGAGGCCCTCTAAACTTGTGTTCAAAAAACCGTAGAAGGGATATGTTTGTTTTGTCCGTGTCTATATATTACATACTCCGTCACGCCCGAAACATTTCATTTTTATTATTTCTTTTGTGTCTCATTTCAATTTCAATTTTTTGGACATTCCTCTGTAACACTCCCTTCTCTGTTGTCTGAAAATGTAAAATGAGAAGTTTTGAACACGACGGAAGAAGTAAATATTAAAGGTACCACGTTGGTATCCGCGTGTTAAATAGTGCTAGTAAACTATATCGGAATTTTCTCTGTTCAGGAGAGGTATAATATAAAGCGGTAACTCGAGTCAAAATACATTACATTCAGCTCTGGTGCTATGTACAATAAGGGGATTCATGGCATAGAAAGATAATTTCATATGATTACAAAAGGCAGGCATATGTGATGGTCTTCAACCTCCATGGGCATTTGCAGACAAGCAGCTTGTGCCTTGTAACAATAGGCAAGAATCCAGAATGCAATGAAGATTGAAAGGACATAGAGCTCGGAACCTTTTAACCACGACTGGCCACAATACTTTCCAATAGCGCCTCGCATGCATCTTCAAGTAAATCCAGAACCTGGCAGAATGCAAAGAATATGTACACGATGTGAATTTAGCCTTTCTCACGGTCCAAACCATGCTTATTTAATGTTTACCGTATGAAGTTGCTTTTTTTTTTTGGGACGTATGAAGTTGCATTGGGGAACATACAATGCTAGTGAAAATGCAATGATAACTAGAGATGCTTCCCAGTCAAGATGATGTCGAAAGCCTGAACAGCAACAACATAGATGCATTTGTATACTTGCTCAATTATCTTGACATGGTGGTTCATGTCAGCAGTAAGATCATATAACCTGAAATAACAGAAGTAAAGTCTCTTTCTCCTGAGCTTGACTCTAATTCGGGCCAGCAGAAAAATTGGCCATCTCATATCCCTCAATAATCTGTCAATTTCCAAGTCTAATTTGATCCACATCTAATCAGTATCAGGTAACTATCCAAGTCAACATGCTCTCCCTGTTGATCCCTAAATCACTAGCCAAAGTTCTTGGCCCCAAGTCGACAAGTAGTCAGCTACACAACAAGTATTACAATGTAAATTGTACCTCCCATAGCTGTCTGATGTGGGATTTGAATGTTAGTGTGTTAAAACTACCCACTCCTTAAATTACTAACAAGTGTATTCACAAGAACTATCCCAGGACCAATTCGTGGACGAAGCTAAAGGTGGTTCGTGCCATTTCAATAGGTGTTGGGGGGCGTGAAACGGAGGAAGCACATGTTAAGGCAGGCTAGAGGTGGATGGCAAACCAACTGCAGCCACTGATGGGTGGTGCAAATTTGATCACCGGAACATATCTATACACCCATATCACCAAGCACAAGGTAAAAAGCCATACAAGACAAACTTTTTCCAAATCTATTTTGTACTAATATACTATATATATTGTTCGCATGTTTTACATGACATAGACTGAACAAAGAATGTAACTTTTGGGATTAATTGATTGGAGGAGGGATAGCTCGCTAGAGGAGAGAAAATTCAATAGAAAGAATGAAAACATAGACCGAATGATTATATAGTGTGTGCTATATTGAACTTAATGGTTCATTTAATAGGCAAAACCATCCAACTTAGTATTCTATCTACTAATCACGTAAATTTATTTGATCGTTAGGTATTTTCAACCATGTCACTTTATGTACCACTATGCACATGAAATGCACTTTTATTCATCATAAGTGACATTTACCAAACCAATAGTTCCTAACACCACCCCTTAAATTTTCATAGTAAATTCATAGTTTGGTAAATACCCCAACCATGAATAGGAACGCATACATATTATGTAGTATGTGTATAGTGTTACATATTAATGGATAGTGGTATGTGTTGAAAATATGTAAAGACTATAGAAATATGCCTGATGATTGAGTAGATGGAATATACTCAGTGGTTATGTCTATAGAAGTAACTATTCAGTATCAACATAACACACTGCATAGATAATTTAGTCTATATTTTCATTCTTTCTTGTTATTACATGGCTCCTTCGACCCCTATTTACTAGGTTCCGGATCCTCTCACCTAAATCCTCCAACATCTCCTCCTACACTACTTAGATGATTGACATGTGTCATTTTTTAACCAACACATTAGTTAGTACACTTTAAGTAGGAAACATTTTATTTGGTTTGATGAATTGGATTACAACTCTTTAATTTAAATTATATTTCTTCCATTTTCTATTGTTTAGAATCTAAAATTGAAGTTGATTTGTCATTTCCAAAATTAAAGCTAACCATCATATAAGGTGGTTGGTTAAGAAAAGACACATGTCAATGATCCAAGTAGTGTTGGAGAAGATGTGGAGGATTTGGATGAGAAAATCCGGAGTCAATTTACTCATCTTTCAATGGTGACTAAAACTCTGCTACAGCCACTTCGTTGGCCGCTAGAGCTACTATTGCTATGCAGACCATTCTCCATGGCGGCACTAGGTAAAATGTGAATATTTGTAAAGCGGTGGACAAAGGAATGAAAGTGGACAACTCCGATGGAACGCCCAGGCAGAAGTTGACAGCTTTTATAGGACTGCCTCTGGATGCAATTTTCCCCAACTTAGAGATGGGTCCTTTTTAAGGTTCTCCCAGAAGATTGATTAAGTTCAGTAATCAGTGCAACTAACATACATATTAGCTAATCTGTCAACTCACATAACTAGGTTTAAAATGCGGAATGCATTCCATTAATCTCAATTTCATTACCTTCTCAAAACCTTGTGGTCCACCATAGTAGGGGTCGGGCACCTCAGTCTCGTCATGCCTCTTGCAATAGGAACACATTAAACGAACCTGAGATTCAGAAAAACAATTAGTTTCAACAAGCGAGAGCCTTTCTTGGGTCTATTAACAAAGACACTTATGGATTACGGTACCTTCTCATGAGCATCAGCAGGTAATGGTTCCCTGTGCCTCCACCTTTCAAATGCATTGATTATGTCCTCTAAATCAAACAAAATTATTATAAATATTCGGACAGAACATAATTGTAAATTTTAAGCATGGCGTAAAAAATATACAGCAAACAATTGAAAGAATCAATCATTATCAGTTAAGATAACTCTTCTACTCGCAGAGACGAGTAGTTTTACAACAGGACCAACTCTTACTCCAGCTACGACAAAAAAAAAGAACAAAAACAATCAAACCTCTAATCCAACTTTGTACTAATTATAGTGGTGCAATTTACAAATGAGGAGTTTTCTTCAAGAATGGGGTTGTAAATTGTAACTAACACAATTGGCAGTGATAACTTTCTTAAAATTCTACAGCCCCACCGCCCTAATCTGTGTTGGTCCGCACGCCGACCCTAGCCGATCGGTGGACCAGCTGTGACCGTTCAACATCCAACTGGGGTGCACTACCAGCCCCCATCTGCTTCCCTCCCGACAATTTCAAGACTTCTTGTCAAAGTCCTTCTGGTCCTCGTAAGCCTCTCTGGATCCAAGTGGGATTGGGTGCACTTTTCGAATAGATCGGAAATGTTGGGCTATAGAAAGTTATATTGGGTTTACCGATAATAGAACTGCGTAACTTTGGGCTATTCACACCTGCGTCACTGAAGTTGTTGCTTTAAATATTCGTCGGCGGATTATCCATACCTGCCTCTTGTTATGATTTCCATTGTTTGTGCAGAGTGCAAAGAGCTCGTGCCGACTCGGACGTTTCAGTCTAGTGCAGGACATTAGAGCTCTAGTACCACATTTTGAGGCCCTAAAAATCGAAATGGTGTATAGGGAAGCCAACTTGTTGGCAGACTTCCTCGCTAATTGCTAAATACTATAGTTCAGGTTGCTAATGAAGTAGATTCCCCTTCCCCGACTCACGTTTCCCTTAGGATAATGACTATCTTGTAATCCATCCTCAGTACCATGGTTTGTATGACATTGTATAAATTAATAACAGATACTACTTCTAAACAAACTTATGGAATCATAAACATATAGGTTAACTTATAATTACATTGCAATAACAAGGCTAAAACCTCAAAATGGAAGCTCGAAACACCAACATTTTCGTGGGTGCATTGCAGCAACGAATGAGATGATAACCATAATTTGACAAAGTTGTACCTCTATTTTGTTTATCCATTGCAAGAATAAGGTCAAAATCCCTGAAGTCAGAAGGCTTAATCGGCCTGGAAGTTGACGTTATCTCAACCCCACGCCTTTTAGAAGCTGCTCTCATCCTGGAATCAGCTGGATTGCCCTTCCATTTCCACACAAATATCAGAGCATGATTCAGAAACCTCACAATCCTAAATCAAGATACAATCTATTTCATTTCCACCAAAAGAGTAGACTTAAAATGCACTATACCTCATGATAATTGATGGTTCCGGCAGAATCAACCAAGAAACTGGAATCAAGTCCCCTTTGTTTGACAAGGTGAGTGAAGACACCTTCAGCAGCTGGGCTTCTGCAAATGTTGCCGAGACAAACGAACAAAACAGAGAAGGGCTTGTTGGTTTGTGAGGTTTCATCATCCACAGAGGAAGCCATTGATGATGCCTTGATTGGTGCTAGTCTTGTGAAAACCAGAGGAGAATGGTGGAGAAATGGTGAGGGTTTTAGAGAGAGAAGAGGGGGAGGAGAGTGGTGAGGGTAAAGTGGTAATTTGGGGCTCAACAACACTGGTGTGGTTGTGTACAAGGCCCTCATTGGAAAGAGCTTCTTCAAGTTCTCTGAGCCAATGAAGAAGGTCTTCTCTTGTTTTTATATTATTTCTTATTTTTCATTTTTTTCTGAAAATATTTTATTTTTGTTAGAATAAATTATAAATGTCATCATTTTAGAAATAACAAGCGTAGTATGTTCTAAATAAGACATGCATCAAAATTTAACTAAGGTTTAAGTTCAAGTAAGGGTTAGTAACGTAAGGGTTAGTAACGTATCATAGCAAATCATGGTCAATCAAGTCAAGTGGTTACTATCGGTTAGGCAACTAACAAATCGTGTATATTCAACTTAAACGGTCACCTGAGCTAGGAAACTAGCAAATCGTGACTATTCATGTTAAGGATTCATTATCGATTAATGATGTACCTTGAGATGCCAAGTGAGCTCGCTATCATGTCAAGGATATCTAAAGATTAAGTTTTCATTTAAAAAAACAATAATTCTAAGTTGAGAATTTCAAAGTTAAGTATTAGTTAAAGTCAAGTCCGTTACATTACATTGCATTAATCAAGATTTAAAACATATTAATATTGAACTTTAGATCACGGCACGTACATGCGAACTTGCTTAGTCTTCAACAACACTCGCGTAAAGCCTTAGTTTTATCTCTCTAACTATGTCTCACAAACTAAGATTTTCAAATTCAAATTCTTCACATTTCACGGTCTATCACGAATTTTTTCTTTCATAGTTCTTCTTATAAACTAAGCTGTAGAACTTCCTAAATCCTGATCCTAGATTCACCGTTCAAGTGACAGTATACTAATAAGTACATAACAATATATATAACACCACGACTCATGCTGTTACTCCTATTGATGTTTTAAATGTCCAGTTTAGTTTGATGGTACCGTTCTTGACTTGTTAATGCTATACAACAAGACCAACTTCGGCATCATGTTAGGATAGTTAAGGTAGCCTCGGATCTTAGAAGTGGTAATGGTCTGTTTGATAGACCGGTTAGGAAACCGGGGATTGGTTACACCATGCTTCAGCAAAGGTTGTGCTTTCACCAAATACAAGAGATCATAATCACAGATTAAGTGGTGATCTAGTTGATTACCAATAACACAGACGACTTGTGATAGACCCGTTCTTGGTAATAATCCCGTACGACTCAACCAAAAGGATGAATAAACAGAGAGATATATCTATCTTCCATAATCTGCTGCAAACATCTTTACCTCTGTTTTCCAAAAGTATAAGACCTTAATCCTTGATGTCCTACATTCTTTAACATTTCCCATTATACACTATATATGCTATATATATATTTATATGTCTACATATCAGTTGCAAGACAAAAGATCTGAGAGAAAAGCTATGTTCCTGTTCCACATCTTCATGTCTTTAAAACATCTCAAACTCTATTCCATTTCTGTTACTCTCCAACTCCACAAGCCCCTCCTCAGTTTTAGCACCACACCTTATATCAGGAAGAACCTTTGCTAAATCAAACATCTTGGGCACCTCGGGAGCCGTTTCACATCGTATCAGAGCGAAATTCAGCCCCTCAAAGAACGGATGCTCCTTGATTTCTACTGCCCCCTTTAAATAACCGAGCCTATTCTCCGGTTCCTTGATTAACAACCTCCGGATTAAATTTCGGGCATGAGAACTCACAATGGGACATTTCGGAAACTTGAGAGGCTGGGACAACACGTTAGATATAGTATCCTCATTGCTCAATCCTTTGAAAGGAGTCTTACCATATAAAAGCTCGAACAAGAAGATCCCAAGTGCCCACCAGTCGACTGCACTGCCATGACCTTCTCCTTTGATTATCTCTGGTGCCAAATACTCGTGTGTTCCAACGAAGGAGTTGGACCGGGCATTTAAAGGCTCGACTACTAGTTGTGGCAGTGGAATGATTTGTGAAGCTAATTCGGATTTTAGCCTTCGTGTTTTTGGGGCAGTGGACAAGAATCTTGGGCCGAAGCAGGGGATATTCCATGAAGGTTGGAGACAGAAAGGGTCTACGCAGCCGGGCTCGAAGCAAGGACTGGAAGTCTTCTCTGGGGGCTCTGGTGCAGTAAGAGATGACTTGATAAATGTGGGATTAGCAGCACATCTAAACGACAAGTCAAAATCCGTGAGCATGATGTGCCCATCTTCTCTGACCAATACGTTTTCAGGTTTCAAGTCTCGATACACCACTCCCAGCATGTGCAGATACTCCAGTGCAAGAAGTACTTCAGCACCATAAAATCTGTACATTCAGAATCCAAGATTTCACATTGTTTCAATACACACACACTCTTAAAACTAAATTAGGCTACACAAAGTGATCTGCAATTCTGCATACTATATCTTTACTAAATAACTAGATAAAGTACACGGATGGCTAAGTAATAACAGTGAGAGAGTTCAGTCAAAATTAACTTCAATTTATATAGCGTTGAAAGGCAAAATTTGAAAGAAAAAAAAGGCAACATGGTCGTTTTTTTATTTGTGTAAAATATGTTTCCAAAATTTTGCACTGTCATATGCTTGAAGAGTTGAAGTGTTGGAAAGGTGCAATAATGAATTTGCTTCATTTCAAAGTTTTGTTCATGTTGCTGTATGCATCATGATTGAGTTTTTTCTCAAGCAAAGCCTCAAAAGTTTCTGTTTACAACTAAAAATATACCTGGTCGCATGCTCGGAGAAACTATTGGTAGACTGTCTCTGACGGAGCACATGTAGATCCCCACCAGGACAATACTCCATAACCAAACAAGTAAACTTATTAGTAGCAAAATGAGCATATAGAGTAGGAAGGAACGGGTGGTCCAAAATCTCAAGTATCTCCTTTTCAGTTTGAGCCCTAACGAGTTTCTTTTTGCTAACCAACAAATCATTATTCATCACTTTCACCGCAAACAAGCAGCTTGTCCCAATCAGCTCCGAAAGGTAAACTGTACCAATGTCCCCACCTCCGACCTTCCTCAATAGCTTGAAGTGTCTCATGCTCAAGCTTCCCTGCTGATTTTGAACACAGCTCAAGGCTTCCCATCTCAAGTCCCTCGATATTTGAGGCCTACAACCACTGCGGTTAGATCCACTGAGATAGCTTTCATCACTATGACTAGTTGTGGCGCTGCTGTACTCCCCCCTACTACTTTTCGAGCTTTCAGAAAACTCCCCCCGTTCCTTTGATCTTGAACTTTCATCACATGTAGCCATTACACTCTTTCCTCTGCTATTCATCATTCCGTGATCATTAAAGATTGAACTTGCTGCCAACTGAGCATTACACGATGGCGATAACTTTTCCGGTTCCTCACATTCCTTCGAAGAGTCATGCATTTGACCGATCAATTCAGTGGGTTTAGAGCCATGATCACCACATATAGCCATCTTTTTCTGTTGACTGTGACTTCTCTTGGCGGTTGTCTTTTGCACGATCTTCTTCTTCATAATATTTTTTGTTCTTAAATTTGGTTTGCTAGAACCAAAACTCATTTGAGGTGATTTAGTCGGCTTTCTCTCCAGTTTCAAGTTAGAGAGTGCAGACTGTAACTTATCCACCTCCTGCTTGCTCTGTCCATCTCCTGTTATTGGATTCTCATCTATTTCAGGAAATACCTCATCTAACACAGGGAGTTTCTCGACAAATGCAGTACTAACAGACGGAGCAACACCTAACTCTGTTTTGCTATCAGTCGATTTAGCAGCTTTTAGGTTGGTTCCACTAAAGGAAAACTCAGATGAACTTTTTTCTGGTATTAATAGTATCTCCACCAAATTCTCTTTGTACAATCTCTTGGTAGCTACTACCTGGGAAATCCCAGGTGAAGCGGATAACCTTGACATTCGCTTCTTAACTGCAGCCATCTCCGATGCTTGAGAGATGCATAATCCTCTGAATGCCTGTTTCAAACTCACTGGTTCCGCAACTCCAATGCCAGATACTTGAGATGGGTCAAATCGCATTGGTCTTTTCATGGCACTTTTGGAGAAATTGTCTTCAAGACACCTTTCTGGTTTCTCAGCAACCCCATGCACGCTCCTAATTTCTATTGCTTCGAAAAGCTTGTTAATGTCATCCCCTAGGGAATAGGTCTTCAAAGTTCCCCTAGCATGCTGCTTTCCAGGATTTGCAATAATGTCATGATCATCATCTTGCTCTGTCAATTCCACAATTTCATGACCTCCGTGCAGAGCTCCCATCAGTTTGAATACTTAGACAATGAGTTAAAACTAACTGCAGCAGCCCATCTTAGACGATGCACTCACTCAGACACAAATGCTCATAGATTGGGAAGGTGGACTGAAATTACAGGGGGAAATCATCACCCCACAACTCTGTATATCATCCTTAAACTCGGCTGCATTGATTTCACCACATACATCATCAGTAAGTGTTTGATGCTCCACAAAAGTTAACAATAGGAAAATCAATCATACACCAACAAATTTCCAAGCATTATCTCTATATATAGATGATTCATGAGAAAGAAACAAGATATGATCAAGAAGAGTCTAATTGATTTATGCAAGGACATGTTATGTTACCACCAACATTAGGATAACTAAAGCACACTCTCATAAGTTTGATATCCCACGATAACATGCTTGGATCATTTTATAAAACACAATTTACATTTGAATAGCCAGAGCTCCTAGTTTATGACTACCCATGTCAAAACTCGGCAGACGAAGATTATAGCTGTACATCCTCTAAACTAGTCCACACCACTAATATATCAATCAAACAAATCAGATAACAGTATGATACTAAAATATACTACAGCATTAGAGCAAAAGAAAACCACAAAGAATGAAGGAAACACAAAAACAAAATCTTTCCCTAAACGGAGCTTTGACAAAACCAGTACCTACCCAAATATGGCAACAGAGCCAAAGAATTTCAGCTAAAACTACTTGTTCTTCATAGGAGCAGCAAACCCCACAAATAAAAAATCATGAGACAAAGAAATTGCACAACTCATTAATTGGTTGATATCTCCTCCAATTACAGACTACTAACAAGCACAATCAACCAAAAAGCACTACATATGCAAGTACTATCCAGAGAGCTAGACCAAAAGCATTTGAAGAAAGAAATTGATAAAAAAAATCAAGAATTCAGCAAAAAGAAAGTACCTTTACCAAAGTATCAGAGCAACCAAGAATCAGCAGGTCCAAAACAAGAAACACTCTCCAGTTCTTACAGGAATTCAGAATTGAAGAAACCCAAGTATAAAAACAAAGAGAAACCAAGCAAGAAGCAGAAAAGGTGGAAATGGGGGGTTTGAAAAGATACTGATATAGTGGTGGAATACTAGAATTAGGTGGTAATTTGGCTACAGAACACGAGAAAGTGAAGGAAATTTAATGGGGAAAAATTTAAAATTGTTGGGAGTGAAAAGTGTAAAGTGGACAAGGTGAAAGAGTGAAGAAGAAGAGGGGAAATTTGTAAATCACGAGAAAGAACAGTGAAGCTGCTATTATGTTCTTCTTTATAGGCTCCGATCATGATGATGATCATAATATGATCAATACAGTAATTAAGGGTTAATATGGGCATACTCTAAAAAAAAAAAGGGTTAATATGGGCATGGTCACCCACCTCACCCGAATTATTCCGGTTATCCACTCAAATCGTCTTCTGAGTGTTGACTTTGATCCAACTATGACTTTGTTAAAGACCGAGTGCACATGAAACAAGTCTCACAAGATAGTCTAAGTGAAAGAAGTTCTCCGCGCGAGTTGTGTACATTGAATTGAGTGGGGATAAAACTAATGTTGAGTGGTAAAAAGTGTTGTTCTCGAATTCAGCTCGAGAGTAGTTTGGTGTTTGATGAGCTTACATGCAAGACTTTATACTAAGGATACTAGGATAGGTTATCAGTTATACTCCCTCCGCCTCACAAAACATTACCCGTTGGGGTTAGCGCACAGTTTAAGTAATTGAGTTAATATAATGGAGTAAAAATGAAAAAGTAAGTGAGGTAGGTTACTTTTTGATTATGTGTGGTGATAAAGAAGTGTATTGATGTTAAAATAATATTTTAGTGTGTGGGTAGCTTCCTTATTTGGTAATGTGTAAAGTTTTGTGGAACATCCAGAAATGGAAAGTGGGTAAAGTTTTGTGGGACGGAAGGAGTAGGTATTAAGAATGATAATACTACATTTTTTGTTTTGCGCAAGAAACTTGATAACATCTATTCTTTGATTGGGCATTCACTAGCCTAGTGTGGAATTCTACGTAGGCTTAACAGCGATCACCCACCTTTGCTATGGGGCTGCAGTGTGGATTGGATCATCATACACATTGAAGAAGGAAAGGGTCATTCTAATGAAAATTTCAAGATGGCACTCCCACAAACTATATATACCATATGTAATGCGGTGATTTTCAAGCAAGTCAGAATCGGACTATATATTAGAAATCAAATACAAGTAGTGACATGAGGCAAAAAAATAAAATAAAATACAAGTAGTAACACAAAAATGCATCTCTGTGAAGATGGTTAATACTTCATGGTCTGAAACTTCAACAACAGTTATATAGGACTTTTGATTTACCAAATGCAAGTTAGAGATGTGCTCTTTTAACGTTAAAATAGGAAGATTTTGATGCTTTCGGCCTTCAATTGTACTTTACATATTTTGGTTTATATTAAGTGATCTTTCTTTTTCTAGAACCAGAGCAGTACTTTCCGGTTCGATTTCGGTTTGGTTCACAGTTCACAATTCCCCAGTTCGTTTTGGAGGAGCTAAAGTAGACTCAGGTGTCCCATGTTTTAAATACCAATCATGCGACTTTTGCCCATCTTAATTTTCAAATGACTAGTATTCTTGGGCTCGGGATCCTCTCACCTCAAAGATACAACATCTCCTCACCATTTTATGGATGATTGACATGTGTCCAACTTAACCAACTCACCTAAATCATACTCCCTCCGTCCAAGGAGAAACTTATCATTGTATTTTTGGTCAACAAAATAAGGAAAACAAATATTATATTGTAAGTGGAGTAGTTGTAGTACTTTTTGGTGTGTTGTAATTAAATGAGTGGATAAAGATTG
>JAYMSL010001187.1:0-18327 GCA_036897195.1 Plantago coronopus
CAACGTCCAACGATCTACGGATTTTGTTCTTGGTTCGGCTACTCTCTAATTCTTGCCTCCAACCCCACGTGGACCAGGTCTTCCCGATGAGTCTACGAATTTCATTCTTGATTCGGCTCTTTTCTTCCTCCGGGCCGTACCAGGTGGAGGAGCCTGGATAATGAAAAATTCATTGTCCAAATGGTTAAAGGGATGAAGAATGATGTAATTAGAGTTTCCAGAAATCAAACCAGTCTATCTTTCAGACAGTCAACAGAAAATTAAATGGTTGTCAACTTGTCATAGTACCACTTCTTTTTTCCTTTTTTTTTAAAAAAAATAATAATATGGAAGTGGTATTAAGAGGTCCAATGATTCCAAAAAATGTCAATTAAGATCAAAAACGTCAACCAAAAAACATCATCAGTATCTGAAAAAGAAAGTGACACCTAGTCGTTGAAAGTCAAAAACGTCATCGAAGACCAAAACGCCATTAAGTTCTGAAATAGGTCAGCAAGTGCAACCCCCTATTATTAGGTTGGTTATCTTACATGAAATGAATATTACTTCCGCACCCCCTAAGTTTTTCATTTCACTTTCGTCAACAAAATAAGGAGGGATTAATATTTAATATAATATTAGTAGTGAGTGTGAAAAGTAGAGATTTTAATTGTTAGTGGGTTTGAAAAGTTAGTTAGGTATGTTAGTTTTACATATATTTATTATTGTTAGTGAAAGTAGTATGTACAAAAATGAAAACGGAAAGATTTAAAAACACCCAAAATGGCAAAATGGGAAGCTTAGGAGGGACGGGGAAGTATATTATTTAGGCTCTGTTCTTTTTAACTTAAGTTTAGATTCATCCAGTTCAATTCAGATCAATTCAGATTGGTTAGTTCAAATTTGTACTTCACTTCAGATCTGTTCAGTTCAGTTCCAAAATCCTCAGCTGAAAATAACAGAGCCTTAGATGTTAAGTTACTTTACTCTGCAGTATACTTCCATATTGGCACAGCTCAAGCTGTTAGAGCCTTGATCCTCTTAATACAGGGCTGGTTTATCAAGCAGGCTTAGAGGCCCTAGTGGCCACAACAGTAGATATATATATCTCCTATTGTTCCAAACTCAAAACCACCTTTTGTTTCTATTTTCAATTGCATATTGCAATACAACAAAAGCATTCATTCTGACCTTTGAGACACAACAAATCAATTGTGAAGAGAAGTTAAAATAAGAGCACCTGTTGTTCAGCCTGTAGTGCTTCCTGAAGATTGCTCAAAGAAGGAAGAGATCCACCACCTCCCATAACACCCATTAAGTTCTTCATTCGTACACGCATTTGGAAAAGTTGAGCAACAAGTTGACTTACCTAAACATTGTATCATTCTGATGTTTTAGTAGCCAAGATATGAATAATTACTTAAAAAGTGACATAATGACACCCTGTGAGTCACCGTCAACTGTATTATTTTCGTCTCTGAATACCTGTTGTTCAGTTTTACCAGACTCTTGAGCAATTCTTTTCCTCCTGGCAGGTGATTCTGCCAAAAGTTCAGGTTTTTCGCGTTCCTCTGTATATAAAGAATAAGTTAGATGTCTTTTCCACAGAGAGATGATAGCAGGTTAG
Organism: Plantago coronopus; assembly: GCA_036897195.1. Taxonomy (NCBI): domain Eukaryota; kingdom Viridiplantae; phylum Streptophyta; class Magnoliopsida; order Lamiales; family Plantaginaceae; genus Plantago; species Plantago coronopus. The sequence goes on from JAYMSL010001187.1 coordinate 1,607, forward strand.
CAGCAAGTATCTATGTCCAGTTCCTACAAAAAAAACCACTCCAGACTCCCGTTTCACATCTGCTAAATTCATAGAGGAAATATGCAATATCATGCGTTTTTAAGGGTGTCTACAACAGCTTCAGCTTATTTTAAGGAGTTTAATTTAAGGAGAAGTTGGTCAAATAAACTTATTAGAGAACCTTGGTGGATGTTAGCAAAAACTACTTTTGAGTTAGAAGAGGCTGTAAGAAGAGTGGTTGCGAACCCAGCTTGTTTGAGGAAAGCAACTTCGAAATTAGAAGTTGCTTAATTAGGTATATGCCAACTTCTCCAGCTTAATTCAACATGATTATAAATTTATAAGCTGCTGCAACAATCAAAATCCAGCCTCTCCTTAAATTATGTTGTAAGCTCCGGTTTATAAGCTGTTCCAAACACATCCTCAAGACTCAATCCCAAAATTAGCTGCTCTTCAGAGAACAAAACTTCTGGAATACCAATACTAGCATCATGAATACGCTTATCGAGTGCATAATATAATTTCGCCAGAGAATCCAAGTGTCTTGAGAATGACAGACATGATCATGAAAAGTTGCAGTTACAAAGCTCTTTTACAAAATTAAAACTGATGTAGATGGATAGAGTAATTACCTGGGGTCATCACTTCAATCATGGACTCCATAAATTTCAAGTTCTTTTCTGACTCCCGGATTTGTGCAGGAGTTACCTGTTTGAATTCAACAATAAGAACGGCTCATATTGATCCGGACAACTACAACCAATCTGTGGACATCTTTAGGCATTAGAAGAACTATAACTCAACCTTTTCCGTTTTCTAAGCTCTAGATAAATGTTATAAGCACACCAAAATGGATGCATAAACTTTGAGGCCAAATTCTTGGGAAAGGCAACATTTTCGGCTTTTCCTATGTAAAATGAAAAGGCTGTTTTTTAGCTAACTCTTGGGTGTTTTAATTATGTGTCTGGATGTTTTATTTAGCCACCGGATATTTTATACAACTTTTTCCTATGTATAGGAAAAAGCCGCTTTTCATAAGACTACTCAACTTTGAGTTGTCATTTTGATAAGCAATTCGATCTCAATTACTGGCGTTAGTAAACTGAAATTATGTATTTCGCAGTCAAGCACTTTGAGATACTCCCTCGGTCCCGATCTCACCTTCTCATTTGACTTTTTCAGGTCAACACTTGTCAGCTTTAGCTTCAAACCAATCACAGATAAAAATACCTCTAATGGATTTTGTTTTATAAAAAAATATATTATGAAACCTAAAAGCTAATATTTACTGATATGAATTTCTTCTTAAAAGATAAACCAAAATCGTAGTTATAGTTGGAAAGCATTGGCCTGAAAAAGTCAGATGAGAAGATGAGATTTGGATTTTGGACTAGAGGGAGAACTTCCTTGGCTATTTAGCGTAATTGTACATTCCTGCTATTTTGTGCAACAGAAAACCAAAATCTTCAACATCATTTGGCCCAGGAAAATCATGTGGCTTGGAGAAAGCCACGACCATAGTAGTAATGGGAAATTATTTTACCTTTCCCATGCCTGGAATCATCCCGATAACACGGGACATTGAACCCATACGCGCGACTGCTTGAGTTTGCTTCAGGAAGTCATTAAAATCAAATTTTGCACTCATGATCTTGTTCTGTAATTCTTCAGCCTCTTCTTGTTTCATCTACAGAATTTTTTTCCAAGATATCTATGTCAGATAGTTCAATTTGGAAACCTAAAATAAATTACTAGTGTCCCACACTCACAACTTCTTGAGCTTTCTCCACAAATGACAAAACATCACCCATTCCTAGGATACGTCCTGCCATGCGATCTGGATAAAAAGGTTCAAGGTCTTCCATGCGCTCCCCTCGTCCTACAAGCTTGATTGGCTTACCTGATACCTGTCAAATGAGCCACTTGGTAACTTATAATCGAAAAACAAATGTTGGAAACCTATGATACACTTCACTACAAAAGTTAACAGTTTTAAATCAACAAATGCAAACTTCCAGGAAAATAATAGACAAAAAATCTCAATGATAATGCAGGGAGACAGTAGGGGGGCAGAAGATACCGGACACAATTGGGTGTGCCAGTCATATGAAGTGGGGAGTAAATTCAGTGACACCTACAGGCTACAACTAACATATAATTCATGGCATCCAACTCTAGGAGATCTTATCAATCTTAGACAAGAACGTAAATAAACAAACTCTATTAAGATGTCACTGCCTGACCTCTTTCACACTCAAGGCTGCTCCTCCTCTAGAATCTCCATCTAGCTTTGTCAGAATGGCGCCAGTAATTCCAATTTCAACATTGAATGTTGTGACTAATGCTATAAGATCGTGAACAACAATCACAATTAACAGCCAAAACATTGTATTGTAAACATTTAAATATGTGTTCTACTTAAAGAAGGGTTCTGACTCGATTCTATATGGAAAAGGTCCCATCACAAGATATTGATAACATTTTATCCAAGAATTACAAGGATCTTTTTGCTATTATTTTTTTCCTTTTAAATTACAAGCTGACTAAGCAAAAACGAGCAAAATATAATGCATCTCCATCATCCATGAATGCATGTAGTAACAACCTCGTAGGGGTCTCAATGCAGGCAGAAGGGTGAGATAAGCTTTTAGCTAAATGGTTTAACATGATTTATCAACCACCTATTTGCACCCATTTAATAAAAACAGTGTGGGTATGGTTTGGGTAAACTAATAAATATACAAGCCATTTAAAGTTGACGTAAAAAGAAAGAAGAATCATGTATCTGAATGTACAGCTCAATTCTTAGAAAAGGCGGCTTTTTCCTATATTACAGGAAAAAGTTGTACTGGAAGCAATTTTAATTTGCTCTCCGAATTTATATATCGACTCCAAAGTATAAAATTACAACATTATTGTAAAAATATTTCAAAATTTAAAATTTCAATCAAAACAACTAAATAAGCATAAATTGCACCTTCACTCATAAAACAGCTAAATATTCAACTTTTGTCGATAACAGCTGAAACAGCAGAAAATTTGTCAACATATCTTGTAACCCATTCATTTGGTTCGGCAACATCTAACATGAAAAATCTAAACTGAGACCACAAAATTTACCACTCTACTCCAAAATGGCCCATTACAGACAGGAATTACAAACATCAGTAAAGTTTGCCATTTCATTACAAAATCTGCCTGTTTTGTGACTTTTGTCTTAATAAAAGAACCCAAAAAAAATTAAATAATACAAGACTCATTTAGCACAAAAGTACAAAATTGTTTCGGTCTATCCCGAGCGGGAAAATATGACAGATTTTACATGCATGTGTATCATATAGTTAGGAATTATGTTAACAAAAGAGGAAAATTAAAGACAGAGCACCCTATAATGTTTGGCAAGGAAATAATTTAGTTCATCATTTGTTTTTTTGAATCGGCAAACTATTACAAACTATCAAGTACATATCAATAAACACCTAAATTTGCATCAGACATGGCTCGAACCCCAGACCTCCTGCTTGCAACTAATCTCCTCTATCGCTAGACCACCTTATGATTCCCCATTTAGTTCATCATTAGTACATCTAGTTGATTAATTCATTTGAAGTTCATATTTGAATATATCTTTAAACTAATTAAATAGGTATCAGATACTTCATATTGAAACTAATTTTGTTTAATATCTTGTGAGCCTTTTTGCCAATCCACACCTGCTAACATAATAGGAACCGGTTGTTCACTGTAATTATTTAATGTTGTCCACCAGTATTTGAATCGACAGCATATTCTTTCGTAGCTGAATTACATTTCGTACCTAAATCCAGTGGGTAACCATTTAGCTATCGAATTAAACTACTAAGACTAAGAGTGAAAATTGATAGGTTCTTCTCACCTTTCCCTCGCGATACTTGTACGCTATCGGTCATGGAGGAATACTTAGGCTTCTTTCTTCTTTTTTTTCTTTATTCTTTTTTTTTCTAATAGAGAAAAATTGGGATCACCTAAAATGTTGTATTTATAAAAGGATGGGCGAGCACCTATTAAACTTAGTTAGTTATAGGTAGTTTCATAGGTATCCACCTTTTTTGACACCTTAGTAAGAGGCAACACTCTCTACAACATCATCATGTATGATGTTATACAGTAATGGACTTGATAACATGCATACCAGCTGCTTCTTGGCCAGTCATTGCATCCACAACAAGCAAAACTTCAGTGGGATTTAGCACTCTTTTGACATCTTTGAGTTCATCCATCATTCCTTTATCAATCTGGCAAGAAGCAGGGTCTGTTATATCTGGGTTTGCAAAACACTTGTTGTTGATGATTATTCAGGTGCCAGCCAACTATTTACCTGAAGTCTTCCAGCAGTATCCATTATGACCACATCTATGTTCTTCTTCTTGGCCTCACTCAGACCTTGCTTTGCTATATCTGCAGGTTTAATCTCATTTCCTACTGCATAAACAGGCACCCCAATCTGTTCAAAGATAGAATATATTAGCTGAGGAATTGCAACATGACATGTAAAGAAAAGTGGAAAAAGAATCCAAGATACTGGAGAAAATTATAATGTTGTAAGCAGATTTACATAATTTCAAAAGAAGCTAATTACTGGGGAAGATAATACTGACGAATATTGGAATATAGTACTTGTCATACATGATAGGACAAACATGTGGAAGGATAAGTCAAAGGTTTCTTATACAACAAGCAAAAAAATCATCATATCTCAGGAATGTTGGAAATTAGCGAAGACCTATTCAAGTGGTATAAAGTGGAGAAAAATTCTTCCTCCCAAATAATCCCCATCAACATTCCTCTTTGTGTGAAACAAATTCTATGAAAGTTGTCTACACCTGGCCGCAGAGCAGACTACGTTTCAGCTATAAAAGAAAATACCATTTTTCTAGTACTTCCAGTGCTTATAAATCAATGTTGTGATGTATTTCAAGTTTCGCACGCAATTTTAGTTGATTTACTGCATCTACATACGGCTTCTAATGGTAAAATCAGTATTTTAGTGAAATGATATTTCTAAATTATCTATATATTCTCACTAATTACCCCCCAACACATCATTCTGCTCATTCAGTTTCACATTTAAAGAGATGAATTCTACATATTTTCAAAAAACAAAAAAGGTAGAAATGAAGGACAGAAAAGCCTTTCCTCTCACCATCTTAGACAGAAAAGCAGAAAAGAAAGAGATGAATGGGACCAACCAAAAAAAAAAGAAAAAAAGAAGCAAAACAAAATAGAAAAAACAAGAACAGAGAAAAAAACAGATATCATGTTCTTGGACATAGGAAATAAAATTATACAAATGTCATTGAATGTACACAGATATGAAACCTTCGGTATACGACATTATTCTCATCTCATGAATCTATCAATTTCAAAAAAACGGGAAGAAGTCCATTAGTAGCTAAAAATTAAACAACTCTACATATGCACATCTTAAACACTGAAAAGAAATCTGTGGGTGTGAATCTTACCTGTTCACCTAAAATAACCAACTGGTCGATTGCAGCAGGCCTATAAACATCTCCAGCAATGAGCATGCAGCTCTTTCCCTGTTATCAAACCCAAGCTTGAGTTAAACAGTGATGTAATGTTACATACAGCTTTTTATAGTGGGGAAAGAGGAATGGGTCCAGAAATATAGAATAAGAATACATACCTGCTTTTTAAGATACAATGCTAACTTTGCACTAACAGTTGTCTTTCCAACACCCTGCAGCCCAGCTAATAGAATCACCGTTGGGCCAGATTTCGCAAAGACTAGCTCAGATACCTCTCCTCCCATCAACTTTACAAGTTCATCATTCACAATCTGCATGGATTATTGGGTAGATGTTAATAGTTACAATTAAATTCAAGTATAGCTACCAATCACTTAACTATCTCGAAATTAACGACATTTGCACAAGAGGAAAATCTCACAAAAATAAATAGAACAAACGGATAAAAAAATGAATTTTCAACAGAGAATTTGCTATAATGGCTGCTTTGAAATTTTCGCGACAGGGCAATTGCATTCTTGGTCTTCGGCCCCATGCTCGATTAAAAAACCAAGGATACGAAAAAAGCATCAAACTAACATACAGGACCTCTATGTTATGTATAGTTTCTTGAAGAATCATGTCATTGGTAGATCAAGAAATAGAATTTTCGTAGACAATACAAGCACAGACCAAACTGCTGTGGGGAAGGCAGTAAGACAAGGTATTAAATCAATTTGAAAAGGAAAGCTTACTACTACAAGAATACCTTAACCAATTGCTGATCTGGGCGAACTCCTTTAATTACTCCAGTACCAACTGCTACATCACTTACTGACTGAACAAATCTTCTAGCAACTGGAAGGCTAACCTGCAAATGTAAAGCAACACCACTAAAAAATTAAACAAGGATCGTAAATTCGTAATACATCTCCTTACTAGTTATACTTATACAACTTACATCTGCTTCCAGAAGAGCTCTCCGTATATCTCTCATCGGTTCCGTTATGTTATCCTTGGTCAAGACCTCTGTATGATAGAAGGAACACCGGTTTTTTAACTTCGAAAGCAGACTTAAGTGTCACACCCCACCTCACCCCAAGAACAACAATAACAACTATACGAGCAATCATCGAATACTGGTTCCCACATTTCGGACACTGACTGGAGTAAATCTCATGATTTTCCTAAACAACAGTTAAGACAGTATTATATGGCATCATGATCCGTTATTCTAAACCAACATATTTTTCAAAAATCAGCATCTAAAACATAACTCTACAAGACAAAATCTTTTGCTATGCGGTCAAAAGCTCAAGACACACCATACTCATTACGAAGAACTGCACCACCACAGACCAACACCTGAGTGCTGACACAGTCCCCCAATTTGCACACACTTCAAATATTTTTATTTTATAACTATAGATTAATTTGCACGCGTGTAACTGAAAGACCATATGACACGGGTGAGTCTCCTTCTATAAATAACTGTGCTTAAACATGACATTGATTGAAGCCAAAAATACATGTTAGCTGTCTAACTGTTATGCACACCTAGAAACTATACCAGCTCCACCCAAGAGTAAGTATCATTCCATTTCATCCATCTAACCATAGAAAGTGAGCCAAGTGTAAGTATGATCCCATTGCACCCATGTAACCATCAAACCATTTAACACATAGTGCTTTCTTAGTTAGATGATACTGCTAAGTTTACGTTTAGCATTTCCAAATTGCCAAGCCAAAAAAATTGAAGTCTAACAAAAATATGCATGACCTAACAAAAGAAAGCCCATAGAAGATAGAACTTTCTAAGCTTTTACGACAACCAAGCGTAGAAGGTGAAATACATAAATGAAAATAAAAAAGAAAGTACCTTCGCCCTTGAGCTTGTTCCAGGCTTGCTCGAGGCCACTGGTTAGCTGACCAAACATTTCAGCTCTAACAATGAGACGCCTCATATCCCTAGTGTTTTTTCTGACAACACCATTTCTAGAACCGATTACGTTGCGTATTGGTCTCTGCATAAAAAATCCAATGAATCAAGGTGAACATAATTATACTTGCAACACTAGCAGGCAGCAACTGGATTAAAGTGAAACATGGTTATAATTGTAACTGAATTAGGATGAATTGTGATTGTGAGACAGACAGACTTACAGTGAAGGAAGAGTTTCGATAGGAACAGGAGATGTGGTGCGAGGAGGAGGGAGAAGTAGAAGAAGACCTGATCCCGCTGAGCGTGGGGGTATTTGAGGGGAAATGGCGGGAAAACAAGTGTGCTGAAGAGGCCTCCATGATCATCAAGCTTGTGTTGGTGCTTGGTGATTTTGTTTGTGGTGTGGGCGAGTGAGAGAGAGAGAGAGAGAGAGACTTGTTGCTCTTATATTATCATCACAGTATCACACCACTCTACCTTATCCTATGTTCTTTATAATTGCTCTTCCCAATTGCATCTTCAACTACTAAACTAATCATCTAATCCTCTACAAATTTCCAATTTCAACCAAATTCATAAAGTACTCGTTTTGTTATTCTACAAGGAGTGGTAGAGGGTAGAGGGGTTACTCCTCGGTCACAACTCGATCGGCTCCCTCATTCATTTTCTTATGATAACATACCAAAAGTCAAATAGGGATACGATTCCAAGCATAAACACGAATACTAACATTAGAAGCCGAAGTAATACTACCAAACTTAACCAACATACCAGCCACACCATTTGCTTCCCTATACACCATTTGTACACGAACGTCCACAAAAGTCTGAACTAGCCACTGAATGCCAAGCAGCAACGCCATCACCTGACGTAGAAGTATCACCTGCCTACAAAGACAATTAAAAGCATAAGTCGAGTCCGTGCAAATTACCAAACATGACAGTGTTAGCCCAAAGTTTCACAGTATAATTATCAGCAATCATAACATAACTAAAACAAGCCCGAAGATACACCTTGATCCAGATCTAAACACACACCCTGTTCCACTATGCCCCAGAGATCCCAACGAAGAACCATATGTATTCAGACAAATAAAACCCTTAGGCAGCTCTTCCCAAGCACACTTGACAAGAGGGTTACTCCCTTAGTTGGTCAATTATTTTACTTATCTATGTATTTCCATTAGCCAATTTGACTATAAGTGATATTGAGTAAAGGAAACACACATACAACCACTCTTTTCTCTCTCTAACAAATTTATCCACCAAAACCAATTTATGCTTGTTTTTTTCATGATACGGTGCAAGAATGAAATAATTTACAATAATTTATGTTAGGTACGTTTCAAAGTCTGGTACCAAAATATGGTACTAGTTTCGAATCATGGTACCAGACTTTGGTACCTTGGTTCCAAAACTATGTTTGTTTTTTATGGTACCATTCATTGGTGCAATAATGATGAACTAATTTTAATTCTGTTTTTTCCAATCACATTTCGGAAGATTGATAGATAGAAGAAATAATATATGTTGGTGAATTGTAGGGGATAATAAATTATTTTCAATTTGAACTTTTAGAAAGAAGGGGGTGATTCGATTGTTGATAAAAAAGATAAGGAAGGAAGAATATAATGAATGAGGTATATTTGTCTAAAAATGTACTCATATACTTTATTTGGACCTAATAATAGTGAATTTATAAGAAATAGTTTTAGATTAATTTAATAGGTATTTTTAGGTTTGATATAAATTTCCCCGTAAATTAATAAGTAACAAAATATTACTATATATAATTTGAATGACATAATAGTGATACCCAATGTAAGTAAATAGAAGTTGGGTTTAATTGTTGATATTATAATCGATCACGAGAATTTTCTCTACAATCAATAAATAAATGCCATTGTCAATTAATGTACTATCTCCGTCTAGTCAAATGCTTCTCATTTAGTTTTTTTTTACCGTTTTTTCGGGTGTAAAATACACCTAAATTATATCGTCGAAAAAATTTAAAAAGATTATATTAAAACAATTCAATATTAATATATTTTTAAATTTTATTTTCTAGATGCTTTTTAGAAGTAGTCCGAAAAAAGTCAATAAAAGTGAATGGACATGACGGAGTGAGTAGGTCATTAAAAAGAAAAATGTAATGTACCTTCCTTCTTCTCCTCCATCTTCTTAATTCTCCCGAAAAACAAAGTACTACAAAAAAACACACAAGTTCGTGTTGATGGAAGAAACACTCTCCATTACTCCTCCTTCGCAACCCAGTGATCAGCACCAGCCGTCTGCGCCGGATACCTCCTCCACACCACCACCACCACCACCGCAAGCAACCACCACATCCTCCAATCATCCTCCTCCTCTGAACCCTAATAATATTGTTAGACCCAATCAAATTACTACTACAAGTACACCTCTTCATCAATCGCAGACGAGACCCCCACAGAGTTTCAATACACGACCATGGCAACACCAACAACAACCGCAACCACATCAATTGTCTTCAATTACCCCTCGGGTTACTGGAGGAGGAATGGCTATTGGTGTCCCAGCTACACCCCCTGCTTCCTTCGCCTCTCTTGCCCCTCCTTCTTACCCTCAACCATCCCAGGTAGCTTTGTCTTCCAATTTCTACTTCTTCAAATTGGGGATGTATGAGTAGCAGCTGGGTGCAGTGACATTTTTTTACTATTTTTCGAATTAAGATAGATGCAAGTGCAAATTAAGGGAATAACCCAACCCAATATAGGTAGTGCTCTGGGTATTTAGAATTTGTAATTGGTGGGAGTTATAGTAAGGTGCTGGAAAGGTCAGGATTCGAGCCAGAGTTATAATAAGGTGGTTTATGCATAATTGTTGGAGTTATAACTGTTAAAGTAGTAGTGTAGGATAGATTTGCAATTGGTGTATTTAAGCAATTTTATGCCTTTTCCTTTCTTGTTGAATCAAGATTGCATGTTCATAAGATTTGTTATTTGTCTTCTCACACAAATTATTGAATGATTTATCAATTTTTTAATACTTTCTCTGGATTCTAGATAAGGCAGCCAATGCAAGGCATGGCAATGCCGGGTTCGCTGGGCACATCATCTATGAGACCAGCTGGTGGCATTTCGCCTACTCCTCTCAGACCTCCCCACTCATCGCTTAGACCAGGGACAAACATCCAATCTCCTGCTACTCAGGTTGGTGCACTTCTTGTATCATTCATATTTCATCTCAACAAAACTTCGTTTTGATCAATTCATGTTCAATGATGCTTAATTTTGTTTTTAATTTCTACCGCTGCTTTCGAAGTTCTAATTGTTAATTTGAGATGATTAGAACTCTATTCTTGATCAAGTATTGCGAAGGTCAGAGTTCCATTATGTTATCTGTTTATTGTGAACACTTCACCATTATGTTTGGGGGAGTCTCTTCAGTTGGGTTCTGAAGGAGGTTGGTTCTAAGATTCCCTGGCTAGTTAGAGGGCCATGGCTTTGCAGCGCAAATTTTAAACATTCGGCGGCAACAGAAAAAATTATCAATTATCACTCATATAGTCTTCTTCGTTTTAGGCTGTTCCTTTACTGCCCTTTTGGTTTTATTCCTTCTCTTCCTGCTTTCCTTTCTACACGGACTTTAAATCTGGATCACATCTCCTATTGGTGTACATCACCAGATTGATTAGTTTTGGGAACAAACACAGAAGAAGGAATTGTGTATATGAATGTTTTAACAAGAGATAGGATCCGATAGCATAGTTGCGAGGATTCTTTAGGTTTTTTTTCCCTAAATCATCAAATTTAAGACTTAAGTCTTATTTTCGACTACTCAAGTTATCCATTCCATATAGCACTGAGTGGCCGCTATAGTATAGCCAGGACTGTGAAGGACTAGAAATGGAGGCCTTATTAATCTTGATTGAGAAGAAGCAAGCAGCGTGGCGAATAAGAACAGAAAGAAATGTGGAGAAAATAGAATCTAATATGGTTCATGTAGGGGTTAAACATTTTAGTATATCAGTGTAGTGGCGCTAAACGTCCGCTCCAGGCTGAGATATGATATCCTGGTTTCCCTGTTATTGACCCGGACCTTAAACTGGGCTGCTATGGGTGCCTATGGAAGCACCCTTGTGGAGTGATCACTGAATATATTATTTTTGGATGTTGATATATGTGACCAAAACTAAATTACGATTAGGCTGGATGTGAACATTCTCTGTATTTTTAATTGTCTAATACAGATAAGCTGTTGCTCATAAATTTATAAATATAGCTGTATGCTTTTTTTTTTTTAAAAAAAAAGGCAAAATTGTATTAAAACATGTACGAGAAGTACATTGAGAGAGCTTACAAACCAGGGAGTTAAAATGTCAACTCCACCACAAAAACTAACACCTTATAGACTCCAAACAACTACCTCATAACTTGGCCTAAACAACTCCAATACCGTTGCCTCCTTAAAAACCTTCGGGGTAAAACCCGGGATAAAACCCCTGTAAGTAAAAAAGAGTACAACCGGATTGGTACCAAATTATTACCCACAATACTCTTACTGAAACTAACCAACACCTTCACTGTTGCTACATACACCATAGCTTTCGTCACATGCATATTCAATTCCACTAAATGATGCTAGATTGTTAAATACTTATCTTTCTATTTACAAGTGTTACATTTTGCCATTTCGACTTCTTTAGGTGATGCATTGCCATTTATTAATATTTCTTCATTATCTGTTGCACGTTATTCTTTCTCTTTCTCTTATTATTATTACTTACTCATATAATTATCAATATATTACCAGTATAAATCATATTTTTGTTGATCATCCTTAATGGATGTGCTAAAAGCATGTATATTACTTGTTGTAAATGGAGTATGTTTTTAAAGGTTCGATTTATCATGGATACTAAAAACGTATGTGCTACTAAATAGTGTGCACGCGAAAGTTACTAATATAACAGTTTTGTTTCATTGGCAAATTAAACTTATCCTCAAGTTTTACTCCGTAGTTCTGTTGTCTTATTTGTAATTAATATATTCTTGATCATAAATTTGATTTATTGTTGTCGCTATTCATCTATTGAATAATTTAAGTCTGAGAAAGCTGGTGTTATCCTCGAGGAATAGAATTGGTGCATCTAGTCTGGACTCTGGGTCTTTATGTTTTAAGAGGCATTTTTTGCTGTATCTCTATGCATCTAATTATTATAGAACTATCACCTTTTTATTTGAAATAATCAAGTTCACTTATATTTGGTCTTTGGTTACTTGATAGAATTTTCAAGGACATGGCATGCTGAGAGGTTCAACGTTAGGATCACCTGTTTCACCTTCACCTGGTAGTTCTCAGAATCAGCCATGGTTGTCGTCTGGAACTCAAGGAAAGCCTCCTTTGCCAACGCCATCCCTTCGACCCCATACCGGCCCTCAGTCATTTCAGCAGAGATCTCATGTTCCGCAGCAGCATCATCATAGTATACCTACCACCACACAACCACCAAACAATTCCAGTCAACCACCTACACAATCCACATCCTCCACCCTGCCACATGACCATTACAGCCAACAATTTCCACCTCCCAGGATTCAGCAGCCTGTATCTCACCAGCAACAGATTACAAAAGGCTCAGGATTGGCAAGCCAAAGGCCACCAGTTACCTTGCCACAGTCTAGTGCATTACCAATTGTAGCGCCCACTAAAACACCTGTTGCTCCAGAAAATGAAGAATCTTCTAACAGAATTGTGAAAAAGAGAAGCATTCAGGATCTCCTAAGCCAGGTAATAGAATATCCTTTCTTTTCCATTTTTTCTAAATCTTACTTAAAGTAATTTTTTGGATGTGCTTTAGCTCATCTATCATCTGCTTTCTTGCTTTTCTTTTTTATGGTAATGGATGGGTTAAATTCGTAATGGCTATTGCAACTGTTGTATTTGTATATGAATTGTTGTATTTGTCTCGTACTTGTGGAAATTTATTTATTACACCCTTTGGTTTTTTTTAAACACTGCATCTTCTATTCACTTACTACATTAAAAAGATGATAAAAATTGATAAAAAGCTTTTGAAGACTTTTCTAAGTACTATTTTATGTGACAATGAATAGAATAACATATTCTCATTTTGTTCAGGGTTAGATCTCTACTAATTATTTAATGGAATTAAATCATTCTTCTCCAAAAGTGAAATACAGTGTTTTAAAAAAAGGAGGTAGTACATTTTACATTTGGTGTAATATGTGCATGTGACTGTATGTGGCTTTACATCATTTTAAACAAGTTGACATCTTACTTGATTGTGTTTCTTTAGCAGTGTCCCAATTCCAGAATCTTCTCGAGAAAAATACCCATACTTTGACCTTGCAAATCCAAGCTTTGTTTTCCAATTCTTGCTGTACACAAATTATGTGTTTCCTGATTCACAAATTCAGAAATTATTATTGACAACATCTTTGGCCACCTGCATTTTCACAGATTGACCCATCGGAGAAATTTGATCCAGAAGTAGAGGACATTCTTGTTGACATTGCTGAGGATTTTGTCGAATCAGTAAGATTAAAATTGCAGATCTTCGCAACTCCTACATCATAATCTTCTTCTTTTTGGTGGTTTGGCGAACCTGAATCTATTTAAATTTGCAGTAAAAATTTGCTTAGAGTAGTACTACATGATGTGTATTCGGCTATTAGCTATATCATTTGACTTGTTCTGAATTGTACGTATTGAAATCTAGCTAGAGCTAAAAAAAAGTTAATATATGGCGTTATTATTGCTTTGTTTTTAAATGATTACAACAAACATCCACTACGAAGGATATAGTTGTTGCCACTTTTCATTATAAAGACAATTTCATTCTTGTTTGTTCTTTTCTGATTCTGAAATGATTCTTCTTTTTCTTTCATTTTTCTTTCTTTTGGGCTCTTCAAAGTTGCAGCTTGAATTGGGGCTTTAAAATCCGCAACTTTACGAAAGAGGGTTTCGTTTTCTACTTGATAGGGACACCAATGCCTGTCTGATGTAAACCTTGTCTTACCATAATCTTCTAATGTATATCAAATGTCTAATCAAGCTCATCGTACATCAACAGATCACATCATTTGGCTGTTCATTGGCCAAGCATCGGAAGTCTTCAACTTTAGAACCGAAAGACATACTTCTCCATCTTGGTTAGTTTCTATTAGTTTCTGTTATTAGCGTTCAGAACGTATGGAGCTTAACCCTTGGAACCATGTTTTTCTGCAGAGAGAAACTGGAACTTGACTCTTCCTGGGTTTGGTGGAGATGAGATCAAAGCCTACAAAAAACCAGTAAACTCCCAGCTATTGTTTTGATACTTAAAATGCTGGCCTCTAAGAATTGCTCAAAGTTTCTCTTACGTTGTTTCTTCTGCTTGCAGGTTGCAAGTGATATTCATCGTGAACGGATGGCTGCAGTAGGTCTACTTTTAGTACTTTGTTTCCTATTATTTTCAGTTTTGTTTTTCCTTCATAAATCGTGCCAGATGATAACTATCTTTTGTTGTTTTGAGGGTTTTAAAGATATCATCAATATATGATGATATCTTTACCCATAAGACCATACTTCTAGCACTCCTTTGCTTTCAATGACATTTTTATATGTGGCTGCTTCCTGTTTTCAGATAAGGCGGTCAACTGTTTCCACTGATTCGGCAACAACTAAAATTATAAGTGGACCCTCTACTGGGAATACTAAAGGTCATCTTGGAAAGGGATCATCTGCTACTACCGAAGCTCCATAATGCTCCACTTCCAGTAGAATCTGCTTTAAAGGTAGAATCCTGTCTTTATCAAGCATGGTTTGAGGTGACTTACTACTCCACTTAAAAACAACGGATTGCATATGTCTGGTATCATTCTATCACCCCTTTATAGGAGAAATAGAGAAATATCGGATCAATAGAAATAATTTGAATTAAGAGCAATTAAGTTTATTGGCTGGTTTAATATTTCTAAGTACTATATAATTATGTTGGCTCTCAATCTAAAACAATTGTACTGTGACATAATACTACCCAATGAATAAAAAGCAAAATCTAAACGTGTAGGGATTCATTTCTCTTTATGGTTTTCAATTGTTATTTTAATAAACAAAATTAAACTTACTCTATCAATTCAAAATAATCGGAATCTATTTTCCTATTTTAGAAAATATACAAATCTTCTTGAGGTCAGTTTGCTCTCAATCTAAATCAATTGCTTTTATATTAACCAAAGATTAATATTATGTGAAAATGCAATATCAGAAGATGTAAGGATTCATTTCTCTCTGGAAATCTTCTAATGAAAAAATTAAATTTATGCTGTGTTTGTTTAGAAGGAAAATAGGGGAGAGGAAACCAAAATAATTGGTCAAATCTTATTTTCTGGGTGTTTGTCAAACATTTGTAACAAAATCTTGTGTTAGACCGTCTATGGTTAGACACACCCTATATTGTAAATCAAAACACCTACTCCCTCCGTTCGCTTAATAATGCTACATTTTGTCATTTTGGGCGTCCGCTTAATAATGCTACGTTTCCAAAAAATGGAATTTGTTTATTAGTTTTTAAAATCACAAACTCCTACCCAACTTGTATTATATAGTAATATAATACACAATCCAACTCCTCTTGTACTATTTTACTTTTCATTAACTACTCCAATATACCCCATTTGTATTATATCTCACTATTTTATACTGTTTCTTAAATACTGTGCCCAAACCCAAATGTTGCATTGTTAAGCAGACGGAGGAGTATATGTTTATATCCATCTTAGTCATAGGTTTTTTATCAACATATGTTAACCATAGGTGTTTTGACTTAAGGGTTTGTCTAATACGATACTTCTTTGCAAAATAAACAAATAGGGATAAAACATTAAAATTAAGGAAAAATAAGGATGATATTAATCTTTTAATGGTAAATCCACCTATTCGGATATTTCCATATATCTTTCATTTCGGTTTGTAATTGTTTGTGGGGTGGTGAAAGGTGTATACCCTATATTATTGTACTATTGTACAATTTTTTTCTAATAAAAACTTAGCCGTAAAAAAATAATCTTGTATGTCTAAATTTTTTTTTTATGTCTTGACTTTTTTTCCCCATTGGAGTTGATTTTCCCTTGTTTATTTTCTTTACCCCTATTTTCCTTGTAAACAAATACGCATTACTCTTATATCAATTTAAATATGACAATTAAATATTACAAAGTTTTGCGTTAGACCGTCTATAGATAGACATAAACTATGTTATAAGTCACCTATGTTGATATAAATGGA
>JAYMSL010001188.1:0-18324 GCA_036897195.1 Plantago coronopus
ACGTAGTTCGATCGTAATAATGTGTTGGAAATGTTCGGAATTGGTAAATGTAGGTAATAATCGAGGTACGATGAGAAAATCAGGTTTTAGCGATTGACAATCAGCTCAGAAAATCGATAATTCTTGAAAACTATACAAAACAAGCAGGGCCGGCCCAAAGATTTGGAGGCCCGGTGCGAAATTATTTTATATAGAAGCTTAAAATTCATAATTTGTCAAAAAATCACCAAAAAAGGTCTCCAAATAGTATCGAACCCGAGGCCTCAAGGTGCTGCATGACTTTAGGCGTTAGGCGTTAGTATGCAACCACCGTGACAATATACTTCATTGAGTTATTATGCAATATATTGTATATATAGAAGCAATTCAGTATTTTGAGGCCCCCCAAAATTTGGGGTCCTGTGCGGTCGAACAGCCCGCACAGGGTCAGGGCCGGCCCTGAAAACAAGAAGTCAATACCTTAATTACGGCTGTGTTTAGTTCAGTTCAGGTCTGTATAATTAAAATTTACTGGAAATTAGTTCATTCAGGTCGGTTTTAGAGATTTTCAGTTGAATTGAACGAAATCCTTAGTTGTAGGATTGGAAAAGCCCTAATTTTACTTTTGGGAGGGGGGGGGGATCGATATCCTTCAAGGAGTTATATGATCACAAGTCGCGACAAACATTCACACATGAGACATTTCAACATTTCATCTATAAATTTCAGAGACCACTAAGCGGATTTGTTTCTTCGAGTTTTAGTAAAGTAAAGTATATTTAGGGTTTAATTCGTTATTATGAATTTCACTTGACTTTAAAATATAATAAGATTGTGTTTGAGTGAATTGTATCGTATGTTTCTATGTATCGAATAAAACTATTATATTTCTTACAGAAAAAGAAAAGATCAAGATCGGGGAAAGATGTAAAACCCAAGTAGACTCTTCATACCCGTTCAAATCCGTTCACACTTCAAAGTTCTAATCAATCAAATACAAGAATATCCAATTTAGGGTTATGAATTGACTTGAATGATATGATATAAAGTCATAAAGCTACTACTTGGAGTGCAATTGGCCCCTCAAGGTTTGTGGAGAAAAGTTTGCAATGGAATTATTGACTGCGTGGTTAAGTTTAATCTACTTAACTTAGGATCCACAGTTTAATTATCAAGGTAATTGCTTTGACTTGTTTAGTTGACTTTGTGCAGCCTCTGTTACTTTCAAACTAATGGCCAGTTGCTACTTCAGACTTTGTGGCCAAGGAATAATTTTGAAGATTGGGAGGGTAGATTAGAGTTATGTTACGTATTCCACGACGTTTGAGAGTTTTTTCGAGAATGTTTAATTATGGGATAACTCTATTCTTTTAATTATAAGTTGATGAACAATCTTCTAAGCGATTGTTGAGCTCTTTATTTTACTTGACATGTATGGACTGATCATCTTGACGTTGAATCTTGAATTGATCTCTAGGACTTCACTATCTGATTTTAGGTTTATCGGGTGTTAATTTGGGGTTCACCAGTTAACATGTACGAGCCCTATTCTTGTTCGCTTATGAATCTACTGGGTATGTTCTATGAGGTAGTAGCTCATTAGTTTTCAAGAGTAGTTGTGCCTCTTTCTTACATGGTATCAGAGTTCAAGACTGTTAAATTGATGTTGAAATTTGGACCGATATGATCGTTTTCTGTATATAATGTACTGCAGTGGCCTCTTTTATAGTCGAGTGTTAAGAATTTAGGTTTAGCATCTCACAAATGAAGGAGCTTGTTAAGGTCCCTCGTCGATTGCTTTGTTTTTCCTTAAGAGTGTAACAAATGATCACCAAATGACAATTAAGTCATGGTCGTTGATAATGCCAGAACAATTTCCCTCCTACCAGAGCAATGTAATGTAATCTTTGCATATCATGCTTTGAATATTAGTGTAAAATTGCTCTGGCAGGAAGAGAATTGCTCTGGCATTATCAGCTCTCATGACTTAAGAATTGCAAAGTACATGCGGAATTTAATTTCACAGTTTTGGCCCAGTAACAGAAATGGGCCACAGGGCCTGGTCATTGAATGTCAACGGAATGTCAAACCAGTCTACAAGGCCGTTAACGGGTAATACAGTAATGGAGCACATCAGGAATCATTATAGGCTCAGCCCATAATGATTTCGACCAAAATCTGCCCAAATGCATGTGAAGAAAATTAAGAAAATTTGTTTAGTTTAGACAGTGGGATTATGAGAATAATTAAGAAATGAAAGGCCCAATAAGTTGGGCCGCGAAGTGTCTCATTCTTGGCATTTTACAATGTCATATAGTTTATGATTGGAATTTAAGATTCTAAGTTGACATGTAGTTTCTTGACAATGGATTAGATTACTAAACCATTATGTTGAAGAAACTTCAAACTTTGCTTGTCAAGAAATAACTTAGCATGTGGTGTGAGTTAGACTACATGCTGAGCAAACTATAGTATCTCGAAACAACGCTTAATTATAAGATGTTAGGAGCGTAATTACTGATACATTCTCTCACGTACGTAAAACACGTATGAAGTGTGATCGTCAAAACATTCCGACCACAAGACTCTAAGAGTACGACTTGATGTTATAACATGGTAACCTACAACCAATACGTGGTTCCTGAGCGTGTCCTACAACCACTCCAATCCATTCATCCATTTTCGATCAATCTACTCGAGTATTAAGTCTATGTCATGACCCATATTTTCTTAAATTTACATGTATAAAGTGTCTAAACTGGGAAACCCTACCCTTTTCTTTCAGAGAGTCTCACGCTTATAATAAGCCGAACATTGAAAGATTAGTAGTACGTATATACGAAAGAATTTACAATTTTTTAAAATTTGCACCCGCACTACAGACGCGTATTATGTTATTCTCAATGGAAGTTTATAGAGAGTTAACTTGGATCCTATGCTATTGATATGTGTATTAAGGTTAGGGATACTTAGCGTGTCGGAATCCGAAATGCCGTTGAGTGAGGCGTTAGAAGCCGTACATATCAACTTGCATGAGTGTTGTTATCAAAATACTACTTGATTAATTAAAACTGATTAAACATATATATTGTTTCATTATTAATCAAAAATCATTTGCAAATTGAGTCTATCCTCCTCGAGCAATGCATTATGTATCTACGTAATTTCTTTTCACCTTTAAGTAAGTTTACATACAAAGATTAGTCCGATTTGGTTACCTATAAATATGTACTGACACTAATAAAAATTCCTTTGACGCAAATAAAACTAAATTAATGTGTGTAAAAACAAATGAAGAAGGATTATTTTTTTTTAATCGGCAAACTAACTAAACTATTAGATGGGACTTCGAATTCGAACGCTAAATTTCCTACTTGTAACGATTAACGAATTTCAACTAGTTTACTTCACCACTGGACCATCTTATTGATGTGATGTGAGTTTTTCTAAATTACTACAATTTGATCAAGTTTATTGAGTGTTGAATCCTATGTTATGTGGGAAGAAATTGGCGTGACGTTTGGGACTTGGGAGTCTGAAATGAACTGCCATTGAGTGAACCTATTACAAGCCGTACATATCAACTTGCATGGATATATGATGTTATCAAAATATTTGATCAAATGTAGCTCTGAGTCCATTCAGCTTTTAAGAGCAGGAGTTTAAAGTCATTAAAAGTACAAACTTTGTGGTTCGAATTTTTATATAAGATGAAAATTTTATCTTGATATCAAAGTCTTTACTCACGATCAGTCCTGAGTTCGAAAATCTACGAAAACCGCCTCCACACATAATTAATTTCCACTTACATGGCCTTCCCGAATAAGGCTGAAATCGGCCACTATGGAGAAGAAATGGTAAATTGACTTGATTTCTTGATCTTTGAGCAATGCATCTACGTACACTACGTATGTTTTGACCTTTAAGTAAATTCAGATACAAAAGAGTAAAAGACCATCCACATTCGATTAACTCAACAAATACTTAATTAATTTGGTTTTGGTTTAAAGGAAAGGGCTTATTGAATAATTATAATTTCTCTAGTAACTGGTTTAGAGAACCGGTTAGATGTTTATCTTCGAGATAGTGGTCTGTGGGTGTGTTCTTTGTGATTTGAACAGGTACTGGAAGCGAAGAAGGACTACACCAGAAGGAAATCGACGAAACAGTTAGCTTGAAGAATTTAGGTTTGGGGAGAGTTTGGGCTTAGATTAGCGTAGAATGTATTAGCTATCGACTTTTGTATTGAGCCCTTGGTTTGGGTAGTTGTTGGGTAGTATGTATTAGGACCCTCGATCATGTATTGGTTCTGGAGGACTTTAGGCATCCGGCGTTCTGTTGTACTCTTTTTCCTCACAAGGGGTTTTATCCCGATTGGGTTTTCCCTTTGGAGGTTTTGAGGAGGCAAAGATCACCGGGCTCATCAGTGCCTAGAGTCAAGGTGGAGGGAGTCGGGCTTTTTTGGTTCTGGTGACGTGTGCGGGTAAGGCAGTTTCATGCTAAGCCCACCTTTGTACATACACATTTATGAAATTTTACCGTTTAAAAATAAAAACAAATACTTAATTAACTAATTACAGTATCACACTATATAATGTTCAAGTTGCATTACTTAATGAAATCCTCATAGGTTAATTACTTCAACACAAAGCCTAAGATAACATTGTGACAAGACAACGATTTGAGGTTGACTTTGCTTTTTTAAATAAATAAAAAAGCAAGATATCTTAAAGAACACATTTTGAAGAATTCATTCAATTTAAGAATATTTGTTCGCCACTTGCTAATATTGTTTCTAACATCATAACTCTCCATTCCAATATGTTACACATCTGTTCACTTCAGTTGTATTCTGTTTAATTCAGATTCGTTTAGTTTGAGTATTTGCAGTATAAATATATATTTAAATTCAGCTTAGTTTAGAGCAATTCAGGTAAATTAAATTTAGTTCAGAGATTCTCAGGTAAATTTAATAGAGCTTTAGACTCTCTTTATCAAACCTAGTCGATAAGTTAGCTAGGTTTGTTCAATTTACCTTAATTCCAGGTGTTTTCAGTTTAGGTCCATTCAGTTTAGTTCAACTCAGCTATAGTTCGATTCGATTCAGTTCAGGTTTGAATAGTTACAATTTATACTTAAAATACTTGATTGGTTCAGATCCATTCAATTCAATTTATTCCAGAATTTTCAATACCACACATGTTGGAAGTGAGAAATTGAAAAAAGATCAAGCACAAAAGTAAAGATAGTGTTTGCATCATTTTACCCTTAAGTTTCTCTCTTTGGTGCATGCATGGTTGATGTAGTGTTCACTTAAAGTCTGAAGTTCTTTTGACTTCACTTAAAGAACTCAACATACTTCATGGCAATTGAGAATTTTCAGCCCATAGCAACGGAACAACAACAACAAGAAGTTGAAAAAACCACTAACCCATAACACAATTTACCTTCCAAAAGGTACGTTTTCATCTTACTTTTCTAGCTTATATATAGGGTTTGGACTTTTGGTTGATGATACAAATGAGTAATACAAGCAAAATGGCATCAAGATTAGTGTTAATGATAGTGATTTTTGTAAGTTTGAGTATGGGGATTGAGGCAAAGGTGAAGAGTTTGCATAATTATGGTGATGCATTGTCCAAAAGCATACTATTTTTTGAGGGTCAAAGGTCTGGTAAATTGCCATCCACACAAAGAATGACTTGGAGAAAAGACTCCGCCCTTCTTGATGGCTCGGACATTGGGGTAAGTTTAATGTTCCTTAGGATCGGTTCAGTACACCTTAACTTCAGTTGTATTCAGTAGATAATTTTAAGATAATTGAACAGAACCTTAGTCTTTAGCATTCAAGAGTTTTCTTTAATCTAACGGGTGGTCAGAGTTAATTTACAATGCAGGTGGACTTAACAGGAGGCTACTACGACGCCGGTGACAATGTAAAGTTTAACTTCCCAATGGCGTTCTCGACCACATTGCTTGCGTGGAGTGTACTAGAATATGGGAAGTCCATGGACCCCATGGATGTAACGCATGCATTGGAGGCCATTCAGTGGTCAACGGATTACTTTCTCAAGTGCACTGCAAAGCCAGGTGTTGTTTTCGCTCAGGTGGGGGCTCCACAAGCAGATCATAACTGTTGGGAGAGGCCGGAAGACATGGACACTCCTCGAACGGTTTTTGCAGTTACTCAGACTGCACCTGGATCGGAGGTGTCGTCAGAGATGGCTGCAGCACTAGCCGCGTCTTCTATGGTGTTCAGAACTTTTGGCGACAGGGCCTACTCTAATGTGCTTTTGCAAAGGGCCGTTAAGGTGTTTGAGTTTGCGGACACGTATAGAGGATCTTACAATGATAGTATGGGCATCGGAGCTTGCCCGTGGTACTGCAACTACAACGGATACTATGTATGGTTCTATATTTCATTACTTTCAGAGTATTATATTTCCGTACGCGAATCTAAATTAGGTTTTTGAGGACTTATGAAATGAAAAATCAATGTTATGCAGGATGAGTTGTTATGGGGAGCAGCTTGGCTACACAAAGCAACAAAGAAACCTATGTATTGGGATTATGTGAGACAGAACATGGAGAAGTTCAAACCATATATTGAAGGCAGCATGTTGGAATTTGGTTGGGATGCAAAACATGCTGGCATCAATATCCTTGTTTCCAAGGTTGATTTTCTCTTCTTTATTCCTTCACTAAGTACTCGAAATTCTTTTATATACGTCTTACAAAACTCTAACCGATACTAATTTTGACCTTTTAAGGAAAGATCTAATATTCGTGTTTCAATATATTTTTACCAATAGACGACTTACATTGAGTTCAAGTGAGGCAGATGCCCTATCCTTTGTAAAAACAAGGAAATGTGCTCTCTCGCCCCTACCATACATCAAAGCATCTCATACAGCGAACTAAAGATACTATATAACTATATTCACCTTGGATTTCACCAATACAGATTGTCATACGAAATGAAAACTTGATAATGTGACAGAATTACATCTTTTTCCTCACGTAACTCCGAAATTAACTTTTTGATGTAAATATTGTTTGTGCAGTACGTCATAAATAACAGCCTGGAAAATACTACTCCTTTCATGGCCTATGCGGACAGGTTTGTTTGCAGTGTATTGCCTGAATCTCCATTAAAAAGTTGGACCTATACTCCAGGTATGGTGAAACTTCATCTATCATCAATTTTACTATTTACCATGCTGTAACTTTTTAGGAAATTTAACTAATATCAACCTAACTTGCTATATTGCAGGTGGACTTCTATTCAGAGCTCCTGGAGTTTGTAACCTACAAAACAATGCCATGTCCTTCATCATACTAGCATATGCTAGGTACATAAAAAACAGTAAGAGGACAATTCAATGTGGACATGTAAACATTACCTCTTCGCGACTCATCCACTTTACCCGAAGTCAGGTAAATTCCCAAAACGCGAGGATAATAACATAACCAATACGACACTCTATTACATAACGTGTGGCGTGTGGGCTCACATGCAGAATGACATGTTATGTGAGAGGGTGTCACAGTGGTTACACACATAACATCTTGAAAAACCCTATCAATACATTCCGAGATTCCACCAATAACACGAGATTCGTATTCGAAAATGCAGGTGGATTACATTCTAGGTACGAATCCGATGAAAATGTCATACATGGTGGGATATGGAGTCAATTTTCCACAAAGAATACACCATAGAGCATCTACAGTACCCTCAAAAGACCAACATCCAGAGCCCATGAAGTGTAATGATGGAAGCCCATATTTCTTCAATCCCGGCCCAAATCCAAATATGTTAACTGGAGCAGTTGTTGGTGGGCCGGGCATCAGTGACTTGTATGTTGATAGTCGACGTGACCCAGGAAAATCAGAGCCCACTACGTATGTCAACGCACCCTTTGTGGGCTTATTGGCCTACTTCAAAGCCCATTAAGCTTGAACATGAACTATAGCTAGCTTTTCGTGAACGACGTCATTATTTTCGACGTTGTTAAATGTTGATAGAAGGAATTGGTACGTATTAGAAAACGATTGGATTTACATTATTGTGTAACTATGATAGATTAGATTAAGGTGTACTTTGTTCATTTGGCTTGGCTTCTTAGTTTAATATAAAAAAACTGTATTCTGTACTGAAGTATATATATAACTTTGAAAATCGCCTCCTTCTTTTTCTTCATAAAACTCAAATAGCACTCAAAATACAAACTTGACTTTTGAGTCAATATCTTTGAAATTGGTGATGTTATATGAGGGGGCTGCACCACTTACTTAAAAAATTAACTATTCAATTACGCGATATTATAAATACATTTCAACTCGAATACTTTAAATTAAAAAAGAACATATAGAAATGAGAAAAGGATGTTTAAGTACAAAAGTACATTAGTTGTAATGTCGTACTATAGGCTGAACCAAACACTAACGAGTTGCATATTAAACGAGTCAAAATTGAGCTCGATTCGGCTTTTGAAGCGTAACTGCGTAATCCGAACCAAAAAGCATAACAAATCACAAATATATCAAACCGAGTAAAAACCAGGTGGTCGAACCAACAATGATAACCGAGAAACGGAAACGGTTATCAAACCGTAACGTACAAAATCACAAATCAACTCCACGTCTCCACCCAACCCCGAGCCCAAAATATCCGTCCGGCAATCACCGTCGCTTCTCCGCCCTCAACCGCCACCCCCCTTATCGAATTCTCCGCCACGAGCTAATCGGATTGACCAATTCTCAGGTAATTTTCCGCATTGCTCGATGTTTTCTCCTCATTTCCCATTGTCGCGCTTTGTTTATGTATTTACTCGAATCATCATTGATGGGATCTTTTTGCCAATAAATTCACACTCCACCGGACAAAACTGAGATTGGTCGAGAATTCTTGAGCTTTATTGAGCTGAACAGATCAGTTTTTATGCTTTTTTTTATTTGATTAAAGAATTGAATTTTCCAGCTTATTAGCTTCCCTCATTAGCTAATTGTATGAGAAAATGCTAACTTCTTGGTTCTGCAAGTTCAATGGCCTTGTTTGGTAATACTATAGTCTGTCAATACGGATTTTTGTAACTGTGTGTGTGTGTGTGTTTTTCTTTTTCTTTTTTGGAGTTTTAGCTTCAGTTAACCAGAACTTGATTCTATATGAGCGTGTGTTTATTTTTCTATATTTTGCTATGTCGCTTTCGCCAATGTATATGAATTACGAGTCGGGCAATACTTTCCAGCTCTCTTCTTCCATGCCCTGCTTATATTTGAACTATTTTAGTTGATTTATGGGGATTGATTATGTTTGAACTATTTATGTGCGGATTGGCTTAGGTTTCCCTATTGTGTTTAGGCTAATAAGGAGTTTACGAGGGTTGATAGTCTTTCTATTTGTTAAAGGATCTTTTTGTATTCTCGATCTTGATCATTTATATTGGTCAATTTCTTGTGGTTTTTGTAAAATGTGGTATGAGTCTGATCAGTCTATATCTCAACTCTTATATGTAGCTAAAATCCGGTCATATTGAAGTTTTGTTTTTACTTGGTTTCAAATGGTTCCTTCATTCCTAATTTCCTACTTAGCTGACCATAGTATTGTTTTTGCATTTCTTCTTCTCTGAAAATCAAAAGGAAGAGATTAATCACAGGAATTGATATTGAAATCGATCGATATAGCTGATAATGAGTCTCAGGAATCCGGGAAACTCTCGCCCATCTGGAACTGACGGTTCTGATTTCAACTACCGGATGGTCGTTGATTCCAGTATGTTAATCACTTACTCTTCAATTAGGACTTCAAAGGAAAAAAATCGCCTTTTTTCATAATCTAACAAATAATTTTTTTTCTCTTTCAAGGATATCAAAAAGTTGCTAAAGGCAAATCTCGCCTGTCAGGATTGATTTTTACTCAGGTAATCAGCTCATTTCAAATTAGCAAGTGAATTTTGCATCTCTGTTAAATCGTTTAATTATTTGTTTTAATTGCATAACTTTCTTCAGGCAGTTGTTCAAGTTATAATAGCTGGGATTCTGTATTTGTCTACGCCTAAAGGCGCACCACTTGATAGAATCTCCATTTCTTCAAGCATTGGTTGCTTTGTGTCTCTCTTGTTAGGAGAGTATGGTAATTCTGCATCAAACTAGTTGAATTTAGTTTGTTTATTCTGTTTGAGTGTGCCTGTTGTAACTAGCTTGCTATCTATTTCTGATTTTGAAGGGCGAAAGCGCAGTCGGGTTGGACTTTTGAAGTTTTATCGGTTTGGATCGTCGATTGCTGCACTTATTTCTGTTGGTTCTCTGCTTGTGAATGAGAAGTCACTGGAGGTACATCATCTCCTCTTTGTCGAAAGTTCTATCTCCAAGATTCTTTATTTGTATTTCTAGGAATGATTAAGAAGTTCTCAGACCTAGTTATTTGCTGTTTCTATAGAAAGCTTGAATCACCATAATTGTTATTTTGTAAACTATTGCGTGAAACGAACGAAGTAATTCTTCACTCAGCTCTAGGATAACTACACTGGAGTCGGTTCAATAACATAAATGATTATATTACACACACACGGAGAAAAAGAACCCATGTTTGCTGTGTTTTACTACAAAATTTTCAATTTCAAGTATCTATGTACAGATAAGTATTATAAACTGTTAGTTTACTCTTATTGGTGTCAAAAGATTGTGAATATCATTTCTCCATGTGATTACCCTGGCCCTTACATTCTGTCTTATTGCCTTAACAGATTCTCAAAGATCTGAGCAAGTTGTCGATGTTAAATTTTGAAGTTTTAAACATTGCAGCTGTTGTACTGGGTAAGTCTCCTTGTTCTTATAGATATATTGCTTACTTAAGAATGTGTTGCTTAGTTTTATAACATTTCATCTCATTGTGATGGCTCTACCTATACAGGATTAGTCGTACAGATCTTCGTGGTTAGTGTGACGACCTCTCTCATTAGCAATATGGCTCCGCCCAAGAGGGCCTCCTGATGGTCTCCTTGGCTATCCACATCAAGGGACTTCTGTAAGGGCGAAAAAGGGCCTTATATTTATATTTTAAATCTGCACGAGCTTTAGTTTTCAACCATATGTTGGACATACTTTTGAAATTACTTGAAATGCTGCTTCATCACCTTAGTTCAAAGTAGAAATTTTGCATCACAGTTGTGGTGGTGGAGTTGTGGAGATCTGAACCTGCTAATATATGTGTAACACTGAGCAATTGTAACACTTCTTCCAAGTGAGGAATACGGAGGTCGGAGAACAATCGAACTTGTTGAAACTTTTTGTTGACATCTATATATTCTGGAAAATGTTGCTCTTCTACCGAATGACACCAAATCATATTATTGGTTTTTCCGGTTCATTTCTTTCCTTAGCTCGTCTTTTTTCTTTCCTGCTTTATCTATTCCTGATTTCTGTAATTTGTGTTATTACCTAGAAGGCTAGAACGCATTTGATGACGCCTTGTGTTTCACCTTTCACCTGAGCACACCGCAAGGCATTATTTTGCCTCACGCAACTTCTAGGCATCACATCTAATTGATAGTTGTCATTCTAACCTCGTCAGTAGCTCGGTTTGAGACTATCATTCTTAACTGGCTCAAGTACAATAGCGCACGACATTTGAATCTTGATAGCAGATTTCTTTTTCTTGCTGGCCATTGAAGCTGCCTTTGATCTAGCAGCATTTCACGCAGGATACAGACTGCAGTTTAATGAATATCTTGCATGTGCAATATGGTTGACTTTTATCAGCACATGAACTCAGAACAGAGATATGGCAGTACATGTTTGCAGGCTGGTGCTTAAGTTTATACTCCCTCTGCCCCCTGTCCTCGAGAACTATTCCTGTCCCCGAGTCCCCGAGAACTGTATGCTTTCCTTTTCTGGATGTCCTACGAAACTATAACTAGCATTCTTTTCTGATGTATTTGCACTGTACCTCGTAACTCTTTCCGTTTACTTTCGTGTACTATACATCGATAAACTAAAACTGTATGAGAAACGTAACGAATATAGCTATCGGATGGAATATAGAACTCGAATTATAGGTCTGAATACAGTTGTGAACTCTCTGTAGCAGTACTAGATCTATGAATTCCATGTTAGTTTGCAGCAGATTTCAACACATTCTGTCATCATGTGACTTCTAATATACAATTTACTTAAATTAGATTACCATTAATGAACCAATTGCAACACCAGTATAAATTCCATCAATCTCAAACTTCCATTCACAACACAAACAAACCTGCACTTTTCTCCCAAACCAAGAAACATGGTGCTTTCCAGAATCCTCACCCTCTTCATCACACTTCTCATGCTCATTTCACACGTCGAATCCTCGTCGCAATCGCACACCCTTTACATCAAGAACTCATGCAAGACGACAACCTACTCCTCCATCTGCAGAAAAACCCTCCTCCCATATGCGTCCACTGTCAAATCCAACCCCGTGAAGCTCTGCAGTACAGCCCTAAATGTCGCCATTTCTTCCACTAGCAACTGCTCTGTCACAGTATCAAAGTTTTCAAACCGTAAGGGGCTCGCGAGCCCTGAGGCAATGGCGATGAAAGAGTGCATTAGTGACATGAAAGGCGCGGTGTACGAGCTTAAACTGACGGTGAGTGCAATGGGACACTTGAAGGTAAAGGACCGCGAGTATCAGTGGGCGAACGCGAAAACGTACGCAAGTGCTGCGATTACAGATGCTGAGACGTGTGTGGACGGGTTTTTGGGGATGAAAGTGAACGCTAGCGTGAAGAAGAGGATCAAGAAGTGCGTTTCGGATGTGGAGAAACTGATGAGCAATGCTCTGTCACTCATTAACCATCTTTATTGATGAGATTTTATTTGGTTTTTACTTGAGAGAACTGGTTAACTCCTACTATTATACATACTGCAGCTTTGATCTGTATTTATCGGCTTTTAGATTTTCGTTTGATGTGATTAGGGATGATCATCGATGGTAATGGTAGAAAAAGAGCTCCGAATCGATCTTTGTGATTCGGGCTTTTTGTTCAATCTGCAGAAAAAAGGCCTTCTCTTCTCTTTGCTTTTCAACTGACTCCATGTTGGACATTCTTCAGCTTCATTGCTTTTTAATGTACAATTTTTGCATCTGAGTTCTTGTTCTGGAGATTTGAATCTGAACCTGTGAATGTTTATGTAAAATTGAACTATAATGTACCATTTTAGCTCGATACGAGCAATACAGAATACTGTTGCATCTCTATGTGAATGCTAGAGAAAAATATGTTGGTGGTCTTCTGTAGAATGATACTCGGTAAGAAAATCGGTGTCTTTCAATCATTTCTTTCGTTAGCTCGTCTCTTACGATCAAACACTGGCCAATCCTGCACGCAATTTACTCGTGTGGGCATGATCTGTCATTTCTCTTTCAGTTCAGAATCACATATATACTGGATCCAGGATGATATGATCCATTTCATGTACTCAGAGCAAAATCCATTTCATTGGTGAATGGTTGTTCTGTTCTAACATCTCCAGACAACTCGTTCTGATCATAATCCTTGAATGCGGTAGTTCGCCTGAGACACCCTACCTCCACAAGCAAGCAAGGAATCCTGCTTGATCTTTACTGATAAGTACATTTAACTTAAATGATACTTGTCGGAAAAACATCAGAACCAAATTAGTTCATATCCATATCAGTCGTCCAAATAAGCTCGATTCCGTTCAGGACTGGCCAATCCAGATAAAGTATAGCAGAGCAGAACAATGTGATTGTTAGTAGCTGCAGAGAGAGAGGGAAGATCATGTGGTCTTGCCCTTGACATAGAATAAACCGATGAAACCGGCTGTTGTACTGGAGCATTTTACGCAAGATACAGACAGCAGAATGATGCTCAATAGAGAGAGAGTTGACATTCATAAAGTCAGAGGCTCAGCCACTCAATAATACATAGGCACATGGACTTATCTTATCATTTCATAAGCTATTGTTTTGCAATAACACTTTCACATTACAAGGATGTCTGGCATGCCTTATCATTGATTTTTTGCTTGACAAAAGGCGAATTTAGTGCCTGTTTGGCGAAACAACTCGTATCTGGCAATGCCATAGTTACGCCAACAAGGCCTATATCCGATTTCAAAACATAGTACGACTTTCAGAAAAGAACTCGTCTTTTAGATTAGCAAAGCGTAAAAGCCACAATCTGATAGCCTTCAGGGGTGTTAACAAGTTACAACCCTTTCAACTTCAACTAATTATCTAGTATACATCAAGAGAATCTGACAGCCCATACGTCGTTGAATTTTATCCGTTGCAAACTTTTAAAATGCAACTTCTCCTTCAGAACATGTGAACGACCGGATATAAGCTGTTGCGAACATTCAACTGTCTCGAACTCTACTTATCATTCCGAATACAGATCGATGTACTGTACGACAGCATCTGATCTATCACAATAGCATGTGAATCTGCAACAGAATTCAACAGGGAAAAATAGCCTCCTATTAAGCATTTCTGCATGTGCCTTCTTTATAAAAATTCCATAAATTCTACTCACCATTGACATTATCTGAACCAACCAAACCCCTTCACCTATATAAATTCCATCAATCTCAACCTTCAATTCATAAACACAGTCGAATTCGAAAATCCACATCTTTTCCATCAACCAAAAGCCATGGAACTGTCCAGAACACTCACCCTCTTCATCACACTTCTAACACTCATTTCTCACGCCAATTCGCAGTTCTTCTCTCTGTACATCAAGAACTCATGCAACACGACCACCTACGCCTCCCTATGCCGTACCACCCTCCTCCCATACGCGTCCACAGTACGTTCAAATCCCCTGAAGCTCTACAATGCAGCCCTATCCGTTGCCATTTCCGGCACTACAAACTGCACTACAACCGCATCCAAGTTAACTAAACTTAAAGGGCTCAAGGGCATTGAGGCAGAGGCGATCAAAGACTGCGTCAGCCAAATGAAAGACGCGGTGTACCATTTGAAACTCACAGTGAGCGCAATGAAAGGCTTGAAGGGAAAGGACCGCGAGTATCAGTGGGCGAATGCAAAGACGTATGCGAGTGCTGCGATCACCGACGTCGAGACGTGTGTGGATGGATTGGTGGAGAGGGAAGTGAATGTGAGTGTGAAGAAGAGGATCCAGAGGTGTGTTTCAGATGTGCAGAAGCTCATGAGCAATTCTCTGTCACTTATTAACCATCTTTACAATTGATTAGTTCTAATAATTTACACTAAATGGAATTTTTACTTTGACAAGTGCAATTAAGCATCTCTTTTTTATTATAAGATGAGTAATTTGGAAAGTTAGACTATGTTATGTTCATTTTAATTTTAGTTGTATTTCGATAAAAAGTGTGTTATTTTATAAATTCCGTTGCGCACAATTTAGCCAGACGTTGCAGTTTGGATTCGGAAGCACCTCTGTTTTGCCTTTCTAGTGATGTACTATGCTGATAAAGTCTTGATTTTTTAAAAAAAAAGAAAATCATTTTTTTTAACAAAAAAGAAAATCAGTTTTTACATACAAGTCCTTATTCTAAACTCTGTTATTTTAACTTAATTTCAAATATATTTAGTTCGGTCTAATTTTATAAGTTAGTTCAAACTTCAGTGCATAAATTTTCAATTTAAATTTTTAACTTAATTTAAACTTTATTCAGTTCAATTCAGCTTTAGTCAGTTCAAATTTATACTTCGATTAAGTTCAAAAAATTTCAACTTAATTTTAGCTCCACTCAGTTTAGTTAGTTCAAATTTTTTACTTTAAAAATTTTTTAACTTAATTTCAGCTCCATTCAGTTCAGTTAGTTCAAATTTGTACTTCCAGAAATTTTAGCTTTCGGTTCCACAATTCAGCTTTGGTTAGTTTCTCAGTTGAAAAGAACTGAGGCTAGCTAAGGCCCGATCCCTAATCAATCTAGACCAGACCCTTTTGGCCGGCACGGTTCCGCATGACGTACACCACATATATCGTTAATATGATATTGTTCGCTTTGGACCGTAACCCACGTGAATTTGATTTTGGAATCACCCAAAACTCCACACACTATCAATAGTATGAGTTAGTACTTATATAAACTCTATCCTAATTGCTCATAACCCTATAAATAAAAAAAAATAGCCACCATTGTTTGATCATCGGAACAAATCAAAGGAAGAAAAAAGAAAAATCCAAGTATGAAAGAATTCCCGTGGGTGATAGAAGAACCGATCCGAGGATCAGCATCAGGCAATCAGGCTCCATCGGAAGAGATAACAATTCTGGAGTCGAGACGCCAATTTTCAGATCAGAAGCTCTTGAAACTCATCAAGGACGACGATGGAACCCATGCTACTGCTGCTAACAATGATCATCAGACCCAGCTTCTGATTAAGCTGCGTACATATTTTAACTCTGTTATCCGAAGCCAGGTATTCATTCAATTCGATTCGATTCGATTCAACTATTACGAGTTTATTCATCCTTTTCTTTTTTTCGAGGCCTCTTATCAAATTGAGCTGCGTTTCGTTCTCAAATTGATACAAGTCTGGATAATTTGTAGTAGTATAGATTGTTTCCTGATTTTTGTATTAAAGTACATAGTTTGTGTTGTGTTCTACTCTTCTTGGGCAGTCGAAATTGGAGTTAAAATATCTTGACGAGCTAGGAGTCTTAATTAAATCCGAGTTTATCAATATTTCGCCTTTCTGGAATTTGATAATAAATGAATTGTGATGGAGACATACTAGAAGATGGGGTCAAATAACCTGAACTGAACGGAATGTAACTGAACTTAAGTTGAAAAGAATAGAGCCTAAGTCATTACTTCGGTCTTTGTTCTGAATCACATAAGTTTGGATGTCTGGACAAATCTTGTGCACTAGTGTACTTGTAATAACGTTTATGCGATCAGTATATTTTACCTCAATGTTTATAGGTATGTTGTCAGGGATGTGCTAGTGGTTACCCCTAGTATTTCAAAACCCGTGGGTTCAATGTTATATTTTTGTTGGTGTAATGTGGTGCAGGGATTTGAATGTAGCCAGTATCCGGGTAAAATCTCAGGGCTAACTACTGTGGAGCCAAAGCAGCATATTATTATTAACAAGAATGACCGTCACCTTCTGGGGTTGAATTATATATGGCATATGGCTCATATGGCCATTGCCTGTTACAACAGAGATTTTGTAAGAGAACATGAATCTTCTATCTATCTACTTCTAATACATACAGCCCATATGAATCTTCTCTACTAGTATCTTACATGTGTTAATTTGTGTGTTGGCCGATTGATCATCAGTGTACTGAACTAAAGGTTATGCAAGTTGAGACGGTGAACGCATGGGTGCAAACAACTAGTTCGGCTACTTATTATATCACATTTATTGCCTCGAATGAGGAGAATGGTGATACGCGCACTCTTCAAGCTAAGGTGCACGATACAGTACTGCAAAGGGAAGTCATCTTCTGCAGGCGTAAGCCAATATGAACAATTCAGTGGAGAGGGAAGTGAATGTGAGTGTGAAGAAGAGGATCCAGAGGTGTGTTTCAGTCTTCAGATGTGCAGAAGCTCATGAGTAATTCTTTGTCACTTATTAACCATCTTTACAATTAATTACTTCCGACTTACACTACAGGGATTAGTTTTTTTTTTTTTTAAGGAATATGAAGGTGATTCGAACCGACTTAGGAGGTGAACTCACATTTGTATTTATTCTGGTGTTCTATTGAGTACGAGTATCTCAATTTTTTTTAAAGAATAATAAGAGATATCGAACCATTGACTAGCTACTAGAGGACTGAACGGGTAGAAATCTATTCTATAACCAATTCAAACTCCAAGCAATATCAGAATTGCAACGTGAGTTCTTAGCAATGGATCGATCGATGAGGTTTGAATGTTCTCTTCATTATTATTCCCAACCGGTACTCGTTCGATTGATGATTCAACGTACACTACTACTCTCATTTTCGACCAGCACTTGCTCGTCGATCCTCCATACATTCTCTGAGAACGTGGCGTAAGGATGACTTGAGCTCTATGAATAGCACATCCATGTCTCATATGACACTATGTAAAGTACACACAAGACACATTTAAGTAACCTATAAAATGTACTCTCTAAAAGTCCTCGAGAACCGTTAAATTACCGATTTGTCCAAAGAAAACCGGCAAAAAGACTAACCCTTCGCCCCCTTTGCAACAAGTTAGCCTAGACACCTAAAGTGACATTAAGATCGAATTGAAGAGGCTAAACGCAAATACCGTGACTCAATTATGCATTTTTAGGTATTATCACAATCGTTTATATCAATCTTATACTTCCACACTCGTTGTCAGCAGTGCAGTTTA
>JAYMSL010001189.1:0-18321 GCA_036897195.1 Plantago coronopus
TGCATTTCAACCCAATTATTAAGGAGTGTTTGGCTAGAATTTATTTTGTTGACTTTTTGGACTTATATGTAATTGATTCTGTTTATAAAGTCACACTATATAATTTTTTTACTATTGATACTTTGTTTGTGAATGAGGCCATTAGCAAGGTACTAATATGAGATTTTCCCAAAAAATAAAGTGCTCCTAGAGTTGGAGTGCATATCTCATTGCCATTGCGGTTTTTTTCTTTATTCAATTTGTCCAAAAATTTATAAGTAGAACTGAACTTTCTATTTTTAATATAAAGACAGTGTTTTCATGTGTTTTCATGTATTTCTTTCACACTCCTAGATAAAGAGTTTGAACAAATTTGGAAATGTTACATGCTTGGGACTTCTCATTGATTATAATTACGCTATTCTCAATTTGACTGAAATTTCTGAACTTATATAATTAAAAAAATATTAATTTAAACTAATTAAACCTGAATTAAACATAACTGACATTAAAGTGAACTGAACAGAGACTTACTTTAACTTATATGGAAGCACTGAAAATCAAACAAAGAGAGCTATTATAGAAAAATTTCAATTTTCATATTCATATAAACTCTAATTAAAATCTTAAGACATTACCTTAAGTACTGCTTTTTAAATGTTGTTGTGTTGCTTTGTTCACTTAGCTAGGTTGTCCTCATAAGTCACAAATTTGACTTAGCATTTAATTTAAGTCTCCATTCTTTTCATTGTAATTCCAAAATTATCCACAACACTTTTGTTTATGCTAAAAATACAAAACCAACCATATCTTACTAAATCTTCCAATATAGAAACTTAACCATGAGCATTTTCTATTAGGAGTTTTCCCTCAAAATGTTAATTTCATTCAATTTGTTTGCCTAGTAACATTGAGAAAGTGATTAATGATGGACACAATTAACAAAATATATCCTCTCAAATTTGTTATAAACTTAATCACATGTAAATATACACTAAACTATGATAGTATTTAAACTAGAGATTAGTTGAAAACCAAGTCTCTAACTTTATATTTCCAGTAGTGCGTAGTTGTTAACAAAATTCTGAATTACGAAGAATATGGAAGGTGAAAAATCGACTTCAAGAAAAAATGATGATGAAGCTAAAGTTATCAAAAGCACCAACATTTTGGTAGTAGATGATGATGCAATCTGTCTATCAATTGTTGCTGCTAAGCTTAAGAAGTTTCACTATCAAGGTACAATTCTTATCCATGTATTATATTTACTTAAATATATTATGTTACACATCTAACTATTATGTTGGAAGTTCGAGTTAAGGATTCATTATTGATCATGACTTGCGCTAGAAAAAGAATTTTATGAATGTATTTTTTATTTTTTAAAACGGAATATGTAATTGTGTTGTTGGTATAAATTGCAGTTACCGCAGTGAAGCACCCGGGTGATGCTTTATTGGTACTAAAAGTCAAAGCTGCGGAATTTGACTTGGTTGTGACTGACGTTCACATGCCAGATATGAACGGCATTCAACTCCAACAAGCTATCACAAGAGAATTTAATCTTCCTGTTGTTTGTGAGTTTTCTAATCCCAAAAAAAATTAAGTTAATCTTTTATCCTCGTGTAGTCATTGGTATAATATTGTACATTAGTATATAACTACTTATTATATCGATAATTTCTTGGGACAATATCATACCAACGATAATTTTCATGTCATACGTAACCACACAGATTTAAATGGCTGAGTCTCGATCGATTAGAATCAGGTCGATACAATATTACGTGGACTGGTTTTAACTTTTAAATAAATTTATACGTAATTATATTTTATTTAAGATAATAATGAAAATCGTTTTGTTTTCATGATCAAGTAATGTCTGTTGATGGAAAAGAAGATATCGTTCTCCGAGGATTGGAGAGTGGTGCTGAGTTTTTCTTGAGGAAGCCAATAACGTCAGAAAATATAATGGATTTATGGCAGCATTCCTGCAAGAAAAAGCTTAAGAAAATTGTTATTGAGAAGATTGATGACAGTATTCTCCGAAGCACAGCAGTATTCAATACGAACAGCTCTAACAGAGACATTTTCGCATCACCTGTGGGCCGTGAACTCAGCTTTGGCAATATTCCAAAGAGAATATGCAGTAGCAGTACTATTGATAGGTCTCGGGGAAGTGCTGGGGAAATCGGTAAAAATGGTTCGAACAAGAAGAAGAAAGTTGTGTGGACACTCTCGCTGCACAACCGATTCCTGGAAGCCATTCGAACCATCGGTTTTGACAGTACGTTTACGTATCTCTTTTATTTCATTCGTTTTTCTCGTTTTTTTTATCTAACTACATCAATGCGTAGACTTTGTGGATGATATTTATGACAATGACGAACTGAGATTCATGTATTGCCGATTCCTAGGATTAAGGAATCTGACTCCTTAAAAATCTTACAAGGGGAAAAACTCATTGGGACAAAACGTGACTCGTTTACTAATGAATTTTGTTTCTTTTGGCTGGGTGTCTTATTCAGGAGCTGCTCCAAAAGAAATTCTCCAGACAATGAATGTTCCTGGATTAACTAGAGAGAATGTAGCAAGTCATTTACAGGTTCACATTTGTCATATTTACTATGATTGCTTCAAAATGGTAAATATATAATTGTCTAACTGGCCATTCTTCAAACATGCAGAAGTACAGGATCTTCTTAAAAAGAGTTTACGGCGCAGTAAATATTGGGAAAGAGGTAAAATCTCCCGATGATAACAAATCACTGGGCATGAACTCTGCTCCAAAGTCCACACCATCCTCATCAGTATCAAAACCAGGTCCTCCAATCATGCCATATGACAATTTTACAAGTGTTCATAATCAAGACGAACCCCAACAAGATCAAGGATCGACTCGTGTGCTCTTTCCCAATCAAGAAATTCAGACTTCAGGGGTAAATTATGAGGTTCCACTTTTTACTGGTGGAATCAGTCAAGTTCTTGATTTTCAGGCGCCACAACCTGGTAATGTGATAGACCAGAGAAACTGTGTGGGGCTCGACATCTCAAATGTCCAGTGCTTTTCCAAATCAAAGCAGTCCTCCAATGGCACAGTAAATTTTCCTCAAGGTCTTGAACTGCACAACAACAATGTTAAGCTCATCACCCCAGCTCCTAACAAGCATGATATAGATCTTGATCCATTGGCAAGCATTGATGACTTTTTTGGTAGCACAAGTGGTTGGGACAACCATCTTCCTTCATTTGATCAAGAGTTGAACGAGGTAAGTGATGTGCATAACATACTATGGTTATATCGTTCGAAACTAAATAAATCCCGCTTTTAATAAAAGTAAATAAATTTTCGTTTTTCTTGTATAGTTGTATATATAAAGTTTATATTACATATACATTCATATGTTGTGATATGTGGTGTTACAGATTGTTGATCAGGATGAATTTCTCGAGTCATTACTTGACCCTGTGATGTTTGAAGATAATGATAAGTTCGATGAACAAATATGGGGATCGAATTGTTCACTTGGTTTGGAACAACTCATGTAGCTGCTTGTGATTGTACGTATTAGTATTTGATGCGATGTGTGGAATATTTTGGAGGAAGAAACAATGCGGTGCCATATCTTGCTTGATAATAGTGTATGGAATTAATGATGTGATGTATACTTTATGTTATTAAAACGTAGTGATAATTTATTCTCTATGCGGATATTTTGCAAAAATCTTATGTTTCTTTGTCGGGATTTATATAATTTCGCTTTGTGTGTTGTAATTATACCAACTAGCGTAGAAAGATAAGCCACCACATTTTTAAAAAGGTCGTGAGAAGTTTTGTTTCGAATTACATAAAATAAAAGTGGGAAATTACTGACTGGACTGATGGAGTACATTACAAGGAAGTGGTGATAGCTACTTCTTGAATTATTGAGGCCAAATCGTGAACTCGTATGTGGCCAAACGAGTTATTTCACGCATGATATTCATAACTTATTTGTGTTAGTCTCTTAGAAACCATAATTAAAGGCGATAGCGAAGGACTATTGTCAAATGCAAAGTGTTTATGACTTCAAAAAATTTAGAATAAAGGTGCGTTCCATGACATTTGTCTCATAACAATTGTAACATTTTGACATTATGAGTATTCCGGTACAAATCTTACATTCTATTTATGGAAAGTTTATATTATACTTAAACCTTACAATCATATCCCACTTATACTATATACCAATATAATTTCATTAACTAATATAATCATATCCCAGTTGTCATATATACTAATAATAACTCCCATTACATTACAACAATCTACCCCCACTTGTTCTTCGCTAGAAAAACGAGGTATTAATAGAGTACATTTGACACTGATACACTAAAATAAACACTGATATACGCTTAAAATAAAAAAAAATCACGAATGCAGTACATTTTAACACGGATACGAGTATCAATTTCCATTTTCTAAAATTGGATCCAAGTAGGATTTGTACTTGTTACGTGTGTTTTGAACCCAAGTTTGTCATTCTTCCATTTTCCACATGTATGTATGTTGTTCTTGTCATCCCAAGTTGGAAATTGGGGAGAATTGTCAAAATTATCATCAACACAATTACTATCAGTTTCACCAAACATAGATTTCATTTGACGACGACTCAGGGTTTCCTCAATTTCATCTACGATGATGGTTCGATCTTCTTCCACCAAATCCGCCGGAAAAATCAACATATCGGCAACCACCAAGAAAGTCGATGTCGACAACCGGATTGCCCTCCGTTTCTACTTCCGTATTGCCGATAATATACTTAAGCAGGTAAACTTTATTCATTCTTATCGATTCCCACTCCTTCATACTTGTATGCCTGCTTCTTCTAGTATTGGTATGGTACAAGAGGTATCTGAATTAGGTTTTGTGATTAGCGTATTTCTCAGAGCTTCAATTTGATAGAGCTGCGTTTCCTGTGATTGAGCTAGTATTTGACCTTTTTCTTTTGAAGGATTTTATGAATTTTGTAAAATTAAACTTCATGATAGTTTGCCAGTTTGAAAATCATTGGCCTTTGTGTGTTCAAAATGCTCAAGCTCCTGTTTTTTTTTTTTTTAATCGGAAAATCTACAACTACTATACTTCTACTACTACACTACTCCTATATCTTCGTATAACACC
The DNA here is from genome assembly GCA_036897195.1 of Plantago coronopus. Classification (NCBI taxonomy): domain Eukaryota; kingdom Viridiplantae; phylum Streptophyta; class Magnoliopsida; order Lamiales; family Plantaginaceae; genus Plantago; species Plantago coronopus. The sequence goes on from JAYMSL010001189.1 coordinate 5,144, forward strand.
AAGCCTAAAGCACTTTATAACTTCCGGTCACCCTTATAACTCCCAAGCTCGTGTTATCAATTGGAGAAATGGACTAATTCCGAGTATTATTACTAGCTATACTTGGATTTTTCTATTGAATCTGTATCATTCACAACTATTCTAAGACCGGCCTCCTATTTAGGTCTAAGGGGTACTTCAAATAGGCCTAGGAGGTAGGTACTTGGCCATTTAGCGTATTCAACTTTGATTTCTTCCTGATATGATATCTTTCACAATGACTTGTATTGTTTGCCGCCTGCTCTTCGTTGAAATTAAGTGTATAAGCTTTAACATGCAGGCATATAGTATCAAGTCCAAGTCAACTTAAGTATTCATTTTTCCACTTTACTAACAATATGCTTATTCCATCTGTGTACATCATGTACTCCCCTCCCCCAACAAATATTTCCACCTATCTCGTGGGCTAATTGTATCATTACTCTGTAGGCTGCCATTTTTCGTGAAGAAATGAACATAATTGATTTGTACGTAATGCTTCTTAGGTTTTCAAGGTGAGATTTCTCTTTATCTTTACTGCAGTAATACTTCATTATTAACAAAGCAATATATTATATATAATTACAATTATGTTTATACTAAGTGGGATTGATTGTAATGGTGTTACTTAATTGTATTAGTTTGGTTTCTGAGACGATACCTTTCCATCGAGACTATGGAGCATCACATCAAAACCAGAAACTATATCTCAGAAAGGTAGTATATTTGAATCCATTGTTTGTCCATTTAGGGATGCTATTATTGATTTGGTGATACGGCATTAACTTCACAACTTTTTGTTTGCCTGGTAAAGAAATTAATAGCAGCGCTGACTGAGCTTGAACAGCTGAAACCAGATGTTGAAGCAAAAATTGAGGAGTTACAGAATAAACAAATGTATCAGCATAATAAACAGAAAAGTTACTGGTCCACTGAGAATCAGATGTCTTCTTCTGAGGCGCCTTCTTTCAAGCAACATAACGGGAATGGCTATCTTGCTACAAAGGTATAGTCACACCAGATACTGCACACATACGGTTCCCAGGTGCAAAGTCCTGCATATTTTACACTTGTTTTGCTAAGATGTTACACAAAAAGCTTTCAAAATATTGTTGTCTTAGTCATTATTTGACATATACTACAGCCTTTTACTGGGGGATTTGGATATCAAAATTCAAAGGCTCTCACTACTGTCAAGCCTGTACAGGAGCATCTGCAGAGAATGTAAGTTCTAATGTTTCACCTCTTTATTGTCGTCGTGAATTTACTGTTTCATTTGGTGCCATGCCATCCTTGTTGTCATGTTTTTATTTAACTCTCCGAGGGATAATATTCTTGAATAAAATATTGGCAGTGGGTTTGAAAAGCGAATATATTGGGATGGTTTATTAAATAATTCAAATTTCAAACCACATGTTAAGTTTATTTTGTTGTCATAAATGAAAGTAGAAATGTAGAATGTACATTACACTTCATACATTCATGTGTCCTGTGGGACATGACTTCAGTATAGAAGTTAACCGTGGCTGCATGTGACATAACCATTTCAGATTAGTGTCTTTATGTGCACATTGTAAGTTAGTACTGATTTTCAGCCTAAGGAATTTTTTTGGTGCATTCTGTTTACCTGAATTGCTTTAATGAAATTTGATTGGGAGGTAAGGGAGGGAGGAGGAGAGTCAATGACAGATTTTATATTAGTTGCAGTTCGTGGAAAAGTTGTTATCATGGGAGACAAGTTCCGTAAGATGATGCAGAGACCTTTGCCTGATGTAGGGAATGTAGGGATATGATCACCAGAAGTATGTATCTTCAAAGTTGTTGTGTCGGAGATATTTCCTGTGCATTTGATTTTCATATTTTCTGGATGATTGGGAATTGGTTTTGTCGTATTGTTATATCACCTTCATAGAGAATGAAATCATCACTGTGCCACTTTCATTCTTTCACTCAATTCTTAATCATTCCGAATGAGCATTAGCAAAATACTGCTTTCATCATGCTGATGTTTCATTCTTTTCGTTTTGTTCTCGGTAGATCACTAAGTATGCCCCGTCCGAAGGAGGAAACTCTTTCTAAACATTCTATTTTGGGCCCAAATGGTCTTCGTGGGCAATGGCAACCTCCTAGTAATCTTAAGGTGGGATGGAACTGTTTTTGTAGTGTATATTATCATATGACTTATTGTTAAGCAAGAAGTTCTAAACTTTATATTGCGAATACAGGTTCAATATCCAAGCAATTTGGACTTCTCTCTTCTCCAGATTCCAAGGTTAAATTTTACTGCAGTTGCATTCATGTTTCATTGTATAGTTCGTAATACTCACTCTTATTCATGCAATTACAACTTTTGGTTTATTAAAGACTTGCATTATTAAAAGGCATGTCATATTCTAAATGAGAAATATTTTATTTTGCACTAAAACCTTTTGGTTCTTCAGTTTGCACTAAAACTTTTTTTCTTCTCATTTTGTGCTGAAACCTTTACTTGTAATTACAAATGCACAAAGGTTGGATGGAAGTTGTAGAGAGTGAGTCTCTCTTGCCCAAAAGTGGTAAAATTTCCATTTCCCCACTAAAACCATAATTTCCTTTCAGAAAAATGTAAATTAATGTTACTTTCAAATATTTTTGCAGATTAGTGATACATAAAAAAACTTCGTACAAATTAGTGAAAGTGTTTTTAGGAACTAGTGACCTGGCTAAATATAGTAAATTGTCACCTAATATATTTATTTACCTTGATTTACTCTTTATTAAATAACTACTTTGATCAAATGTTGATTTGTCATAACTATGCATCTAAGCAAGCAGGAAAATATGAACATGCATAACTGGAAAACAAGCATCTATAAATCAAGCAGCAAAATATAAACAGGCATCACTGTAAAAAAGAAACTTTAGTTATCTCTTACTTCTGCCATTCATATAGGGCTTTGATACTTGTAGGGATAATATAATTCAGCAGTCTGACAAAGAGGAAATTATCACAAGGAAGGATGAAGAAAGGTTTGTACAAGAGAAATCTAGTTCGGAGCCCCCGCCTCAGCCAAAGAGTGATAGCCAAAAGAGCCAAGACTTAGATTGTCTTATTTCATTCGAAACTGCAGATGAATCTTCACAAACTGAAGTCATCAGGCAACCTTCTCCACCTCCCGTTTTAGCAGATGTGCAGGATCTGATTCCAGCACCACCTTGTGCCGCCGATACAGAAAATGGGTCGGACAATGCTTCTAATGATAACCCAGTTTGCACAGAAGACCCTCTACAATTGCACATTGTAAGATTCTAGGTACTCTTTAATGTCAAAGTTCCCATACATTTAACAAATGTGAAGCTACTCAACATAAATATTGCATACTAACATCGTTCTTTTGCCAGCCAACAAAAATAATGGACACTTTCATGAAGCTAGCAAAGTCAAACACAAATAAAAACTTAGAAACATGTGGCGTCCTTGCTGGTTCCCTTGTAAGTATCAGTTAGAATCATGGTTTTCTATTCAATGTTTCAGAGATATAGCCGTCCTCGACCAAATATGATGTTTGATTTCATTCACTGTGTTCAATTGCAGAAAAATCGAAAATTTTACATCACAGCTCTAATTGTACCGAAGCAAGAATCAACATCAGATTCGGTAAGCCAGCACCCACACAGACACAGTGATAGAATGGAACCTTATTTGTAAATGCTGTACTAAATTAATCTCATGGTTCAGTGCCAAACCACCAACGAGGAAGAGATATTCGAAGTTCAGGACAAGCAGAGCCTTTTTCCTTTGGGATGGATTCATGTATGTTCTTTTTATTTGTTTATACTGTGTGTATGTTTTTAATGTTCCTCTTCAAATGTGATTGTTATCAATAATGTGAATATGCTTCCTCTACATTCCTTTATTGCCAGAAGATATTAATTATTATGGTTTGTTTCGGGTCAAGAACTAGTGGTGTGGCCAACAGATGAATAGTGTTGGTTGTTAATGTATAGTGGAAAGAGTAGAAGACCATTGAAATGGATGTTAAATCCTTCAACATACTGTTGAGCAAGTAAATTACTTGTTTCTCCAAGTCTGGTTGTTCATGGATGACTTGTTAAGGAATGTTCAGCAAACAATCCAAAGTGTCCTTAGGCAATGTTTGATGTTTAGGAGTTGCCTGTTTAGAACATTGCAACAACAATAGTTGATATTGTTCTTTAATTTTTTGGTAAGAATACAAATATAGGGATTTCTTTCCTTGTCAAAGGTCCGCCATAGCCTAGGCGAAGTATATGAATGGCCCTACATGGCCATACATAGGAGAAGTCCTTGCATGTCTTTTATTGGACATAAAGTTATCCCTAATTTACTTATTGTAGCTCATTTGAAATTGGCTTTGTTTGTTTGCTCTTGCATGTTATTTGGAATTTGGAATTTGGACTTTGTTGTTCTTGACAATTGAAATTTCTATTAACAGTTCATACTCTATATTTCTCTGCAGACTCATCCTACGCAATCCTGTTTTATGTCTTCAATTGATGTTCACACTCATTATTCCTATCAGGTTTGCACTTTTCTCATTTTCATCTTCTTGGATTTTTTTCGCTCACATTAGTTAGCAGTTAGCAAGCTGAGATTTGTTCAACTCGAAACTTACACTTCTCTTCCATCTTGACTACTGAAATCATAGGGGTCTCAGTTCTGTTAAATTTATATACATAACAAGATTATGTTAATGAGTTTGCACTTTGACTGCACGTCACTTGTTTTCTCCCTCCCAAATATGTTTAAAAAATGTCTCCTTTCATTTGACAGATTATGTTGCCTGAAGCCATTGCCATTGTCATGGCACCGAGAGACAGTTCAAGGTAATTTCTCATCTTTCTTTTTCTAAATGTACAATCACTTCTTATTTATACTTATATAGTTGGAGAAATGGAATAAATATGATAAAATGAACTAATACCCTATGCTTTCGCTCAGAAATCATGGAATTTTCAGACTGACTCCTGGCGGAATGACGGTCATCAGGCATTGCCCGAGGCGCGGGTTTCATTCTCACGATCCCCCTTCTGATGGTAGTCCCATATACAGACAATGTACAGATGTTTATATGAACTCTACTTTGAAATTCGATGTCATTGATCTGCGTTGACATGTATAGACTAGAAACGATTCATTTGTGAACTCCATTCATTCTGGTAAAAGATGTGATGAGCCCTTTAACCGTGTGGCAGAATATATAACAAACATATCTGGGCTACTGTGATTGATTAGCAATTTGTGTTGTGTGATACAGTAAGTAAAAACACTCTGCATTTGTTCAAGTCTCCGTGCTAACTTTTGTTTGTTGAGAAAAATATTATTTTGTACTACTAGAAATTATTTGGCTACTCGAAATCACAGTAAGTCCTTTCTCATTCTACAATATGCCATAACTTTACAGTATTTCAAAATTATACCACAACCCTACAACATCTTCAGTTTATACTACTACAATATTATCAAGTTAAACTAAAACAAAATACTGAATGAATTACTGATTCTAAAAGAAATGTCCACCAAGACGTACCGGATTACAATTTTCACTTTTCTTGTTGTACCAGGAACAAAGGTTGGGCCTTTATTTAATTAATTGTATGGAAATTATTTTTGTCGAGTTAATTTCAACTTAAATTCAGATTTATTTATTTTAGAGCAGTTTTGGTCTAAGTGGTCGACATTTATATGTAAATTAAGTTTAGGTATATTCAATTTATGTTTAATTTAAATACATCAACCTCAAGCTCGTCTTAAATATTTTCAGACAAATTGAACATTAAATATTTTCCAACAAATTGAACATAAATTGCAACATAAATTGCAGTACAAACCAAATTTAATTGATGGTCAACTGTCTTTCAACTGTTCTTGAAATAAATTAAATAAAGATAAATCTTTCTTTCTTCTTCATATTTGCTCAACCAAAAGATTATCGGAAGGAATCAAGCTTTTGTCACCACAGAGATCAGCCGATGATTATTCTAACTTTTTCATTTGATTCCCGATTCTTTCTTTCTAGAACAAGTAGTGGCAGTACTTTCCAACATTCGGAATTGGGTTCTTTTCTTGTTCCTCAATCCTATAAATATTGCCCCTAAACTTGTCTTTTCATTCATTGCAAGCTCAATTTAAGCAGTCTGAATTTCAAGAAGCATATCTGCATACTACTACTTTGTTTGTTTGAGGTTGGTAAATGGAGGGGATGATGGGAGAGAGGAAGAAGAGGGTGGTGGTTGTAGGTGGCGGAGTGGGTGGCTCCCTTATTGCCAAAACTCTAGAAGATGCAAATCTTGCTAATGTTTTCCTCATTGATCCGTAAGTAACCTCATCTTTAATATGCATCTCTCTTCAATTCTGCAATTTTGGAAACTGTTACTTTTGATTACTGAACGAAAAATAGTATCTTTCCGGTAAGCTGATTGATTTTAGTGTTAAGATATCTGTTATGTGATAGTATGTCTGTATGATGCACACTGATCACTTGATCTGTTAGCATGTCAATGGGTGATAAATAGTGAAAATAAAGCGATTCCATGGAAAGTATCTACTAAAGATTGCACCTTTGGCAGAAATCATACATGTTTAATGTGCTCAAAACAATACATGAGGCCAGAGTTCTGCTTAATATAAGTTCGTGCAAACCACTTTGTATAGTTTTGTTCACCTGAAAGTAGTGGAGTCATGAAACAATCGGATGTACTCGAACCAAAAGGGATGTTGCTGAGATTGATGTGTTCACAGATGACCATATTTGAAGATGAACAGGAACCTCTTTGTATGAATTATTAAAGCCTTTGGATGTTTAAAAGTAGCACTGTTTCTTGTTTATGACCTTCATCCTTCTTAGGATAATTGTTCTTTTGTTTGATTATTGATTTAAACTGCAGGAAGGAATATTTTGAGATCTCTTGGGCAAGCTTAAGGTCAATGGTCGAGCCATCGTTTGCAAATAGAACAGTGATTAATCACTCCGAGTATCTTCGTCAAGCTCATGTAATTACATCTGCCGCTACTGGCATCTCAGGAAATGAAGTAATCACTGCACAAGGCCGTGTAATAGCTTATGATTATCTTGTCATTGCTACAGGTCATGTGAGCAGTGGGGCTTTTACGAAAGCTGAGAAGCTTAACCACTATGAAGCAGGTAAAGAGATTGAAACTGAATCTTATATAAGAAGCAGAACAGATGTTGATCTATTTTTTTGGCATGTAGTGTAGCAAACTAGCAATTGACAACTTCTCCAGTCTTTTACACACTTCGTTATTCTTCAGTTTTTCTATTGTGATTCTGGAACGACAGTTCAATTCTTTAGTTTAATCATAATACTTTTGATGGCTTCTTAGAAATTGCTTCTTGATTTCCAGAACATGCCAAGATTAAGTCAGCAAATTCAATTTTGATTGTTGGAGGAGGGCCCAGCGGAGTAGAACTGGCAGCTGAAATAGCTGTTGATTTCCCCAGTAAGAAGGTTACGCTGGTTCACCGTGGATCAAGGTTACTTGAATTCATCGGAGAAAAGAGTGGAAAAAAGGCACTGGACTGGTTGATCTCAAAGAAAGTCAATGTCGTTTTAGGTCAGTCCGTCAACTTGAACTCTGACTCAAATGGCATTTACAAAACGTCAAGTGGAGAGACTATTCAAGCTGACGTCCATTTCCTTTGTACGGGTGTGCGTATTGGTTCATCATGGCTAAAGGAGACTATTTTCAAGAACAGCTTAGACATTCATGGACGGCTGATGGTTGATGCAAATTTAAGAGTCAAGGGCCATGAGAACATCTTCGCTATTGGAGACATTACTGATGTCCCTGTAAGTTTATCCTCTTCATTTCCTTGCTTTACTTAGATTCACGAGTATAAACATAGATCATAGATCAGCATCAGGTTCAACTGTTTGGCCTTGCTAAGCCAGGGTCTGAATTGTTGCTGAGTGCAAACTGTTGTATTACTAAATCTACATAATATACTCAATTCATCTAACTAGGATCAATTCGCTCAAAGACCTTATGTATCTAATCGATGCACAAAATCGAGAAAGCTAAATGTCAAAAGTATTATTGCCATTAATCCAACCCATATAGGTACCAGGTTTCTTAATCCTCACATGTCAATCACACCATCCGACATGCATGGATAAGAACATAACATGTATTTTGGAATGTAGAGTCTATTTTCCTGATGATTCTGCAATAGTTATAGATGCACTCGGCTAATATTTTCTGAAATCTTGACTGTTGCCGTTATGATCATAATCCTGTAGGAACTCAAACAAGGGTATTCGGCACAAGCACAAGCTTCGGTGGCTGCTAAGAACTTGCAGCTGTTAATAAAGGGGAAGAAAAAATGCATGTTGTCAACGTACAAAGCTGCTTCGCCAATGGCAATTGTTTCACTTGGCAGAAAAGAAGGGATACTCGAAGCTTCTTGCTTTACTAATGCAGGACGCGTTCCTGGGATGGTAAAGTCTGGGGATTTGTTCGTGGGCAAGACGAGGAAGCTGTTGGGACTTAGAAGTTAGAGCTACTCCGTAAGTCCTTCAACCTGTATTACTATTCTCCATTTGAAGGGGAAGTGATTGTAATCTATGAGTTCCGTGTTGGTTCCGATATTGTCATAACATACTATCAGAAGTATTTAACAAGTATTCACTCCGCCCCGCTAATAATATGTCATTTTGAATGTCCCATTATTACAAGTATGTATGTTCATTTATCGGAAGGTATATACATACTTAATCTGTTGTCCGAAACCAAATTAGAAACAGAGTTAACCGCATAAATGCGACAGATTCCAACGCAGGAAATATAATTTTACAAACAGGAAACCAAGTATAAATTAGGACACCGCCTATAATTTCCCAGATCGCAATACGTCTAACCGAGATTGGAAAAAAATATTTTTTTCCTTAAAAGAGAACAACAAAAGGACACTTGTTATCTTTTTTTTAAAAAAAGACAAATCTATACTACTCCTACACTAACCCAATACTATTTTATATCACCACACCAATACCAACCTTATAACACCAAATAAATCTCCCATACACTAACTACACTAACCCAATACCACTTTATATCACCACACCAATACCAACCTTATAACACCAAATAAATCTCCCAGAGGGAATCGAACCCAAAACCTATCACCATTACACCCTGCACCTTACCACTGCATCACCCCTCCCCTGGACACTTGTTATCTTTCTATAAGGGTGTATCAGTAGTTATGACTCTGTTTTTTCCAATTTAAATTCAATTCTATTCAGTTCAGATCAGTTCGGGTTTGGTTAGTTCAAATTTGTACTTCATTTAAGTTCAGTTCAGTTCAGTTTAGATCAGATCAGTTCAGTTTAGTTTAGTTTCGAAAATCTGAGTTGAAAATAACAGAGCCTATGTCCTTAACATGTAATAAACCCTAATTACGATGGGTAATGTTTTGGTATAACATCCTAATTATAATCCTAATACAATTAAGATTAAGAGGCGTTTAAATTAACCCCTATAAATACCACCTCATTGTACAACCCATTCATACTCTGATCAGATATAATTCCCCTTTCCCTTCCAAAATCCCCAATTCTCGAATTCGCAGAATCTTCAATGGCGTCTTCTTCCGATCTCGAAACCAGGGCGACGGAGGCTTTCATCGACGACCACTTCGACCTCGCCGTTGACCTCTACTCTCAAGCCATTGCGTTAAACCCTAGCAAAGCCGAGCTCTATGCCGACCGCGCTCAGGCCAATATCAAGCTGGAGAGCGTCACTGACGCTGTTGCCGATGCAAATAAAGCGATTGAGCTGGACTCTTCAATGGGGAAGGCCTACTTCCGCAAAGGCATTGCATCGATGAAGCTTGCAGATTACGAGACTGCTAAGACAGCTTTCGAGACCGGTTCGTCTTTAACACCTGGAGATTCCAGGTTTACCAAATTGATCAACGAATGCGATCAGAAAATCGCAGAAGTGGCTGCTAAATCTCCCGTGAAAGTAACTCTGCCGCCTGCGAAACCAAAGTACAGGCATGAATTTTATCAGAAAGCAGAGGAGGTAGTGGTGACGATATTCGCGAAGAAGATACCGTCAAGCTGTGTTGTGGTTGATTTTGGTGAACAAATACTTAGTGTTACTGTTGAGGTCCCTGGTGAAGAAGCATATCATCTGCAAACCAGGCTATTTGGAAAGATTGTTCCTGAAAAATGCCGATACGATGTCATGTCTACGAAAATTGAGGTTCGCCTTGCTAAAGCGGATGCAGTCCACTGGACATCACTTGAATATAGCAGAACGGCTGCAGTTCTATCGAAAGGTGTTGTAGCATCGTCAAGCAGTCGGAAACCCGCTTATCCTTCTTCCAAACCAAAAAGAGTAGATTGGGATAAACTGGAAGCTCAAGTTAAGAAGGAGGAAAAGGAAGAGAAACTGGATGGTGATGCTGCTGTAAACAAATTTTTCCGAGATATTTATGGAAATGCTGATGAGGACATGAGAAGAGCCATGAGCAAGTCTTTTGTTGAGTCGAATGGAACGGTTCTATCAACCAACTGGAATGAAGTTGGTGGAAAGAAGATTGAGGGATCTGCACCCGAAGGCATGGAGATGAAGAAGTGGGAGTACTAAAGCTCCTGGATTTAGTCAAATGTCTAGTTTTTTTTTTAATAGATCTTTTGTACTAAGCTCCTGGATTCAGTCAAATATCTAGTTTTTGTTTTTGTTTCGATCTTTTGTCTGGCTTTTTTTCTGATACTATAAAGATTAACAAACAAATCCTTTCCCACAATGCAGATGAGAAATGAATCAAGAAATTAAGTTCATGAACCAAACTCTCTGAAATCACTGAAAATAAGAAACACTTGATAAAAAGTAGCACAACCAAAAGCAGTAGTAATATTTTGAAGCGCAACTTGACAGCACAAACTTAACATGCCAAGTAAATCACCAAACCAGTAAATGGAACTGTTCGAACTCCATGTTGATGGACATTCCTTTCAGAAGGTGAAATGGTTGAGTCGTTGTCGCAGAACAGGACATTATCAACAGGACATGTTATGAAAAACATTTGAGGAAAGAACAAGACCCAGGGCTAATATCTCTAGGAATTTGCAACTGCATAGTGGTCTATGGTGATGAGATCTTCCGGTCTACTAGGCGGATGTGTTTTATTTTTCATCCTCAGTTGTGCATACTCCTGGAAAGAGAATCCTCTGTATTTAGGGGGCTCTCCCATTTTGGTTGTGAAATGCGGTAGTGGCTCAACCCATTTATCTCCATGGATGTTGTAGAAGAATGCAAATGAGTGCCGGCGTCTTCCTACAGGCCTAATCACTCTATGAACCGGGCTCTTGAACCTGTCATTGCTCAATACCTTCACCACAACAAGAATGAGGCTACATGGATTTAATACCCTTCTACACTTTGTGGAGATCACAACTTATTTGGCATAAAACTGCCTAGCTAGATAATAATGTAACAAAACAAAACAAAACAAAACAAAACAAAAGAACAAACTAATTTTGTGAAAAATTTGAATGGATGTAACCAAAAAACTAATACTGTAACTAAAAGTACTGACCTGAATAACATCCCCTAAATTGACGAGAATCGTGTCTTTTGGGGGTGTAACAGCAATCCATTTCCCACCGGTATAAACTTGTAGTCCCTCCACCCCATCTTGAAAAAGTAATGTAACGCAACCTCCATCCGTGTGACAGGATTTCCCGGAAACTCTGTCACCGGATGCAGGAAGGTAACGCAAACCAAGAAGGAAATCCCATGACCTGTCGTTGTTGTACTCTTTAAGAGTATCACAAGGAAGGTCCAAACAATCACCCACAATGCTCTCAATCAATGAACCTAATTCGCTTAAGTACGGATATATCTCTTCCACAACTTCGCGGAACTCAGGTGGATCAGTTGGAGAGTGATTGAGGGCAGAGGAAGGTGGAGCAATAAAATAATGTTCGCATTGCTCAACCGAACCCCTTAGAGTTGGAAAATAACCAACACTTGGGTACACACCAGGTTTTATACTGTACAAGGACTTCTCTTCATCTGAGCATTCGAAGAACTTGGTTGAGACTTGGAGAGATCGGGCCATCAGGTGCAGTGGCACACCATGGTTCTTGACAAGAAAGAAGCCAGATCCAGAACAGGCTTCAGCAATTGTTGCTAAGGCATTCCTCTTACATTCTTGATCATCTCCTTTTCCGAAAAACACAGATAGATCAACTGTTGGGATTGGCGAAGTCCACTCATCAGCCATAAACTTATCGTCTGATCACTAGAATAGATCAGCTGCTAAAATATGGCTGTAGAAATTTTCTGGAGCTGGATGCAACTTTGATATTTTTGCTCAATGATTTGGTTTATTATTAACAGAATAATTGGCTTGTATTGGTTTCAAGTTGTTTGGTTCCTAGATTGTCGGTTATTCAAGTGCACAAACTTGCTGGCTTTTTGTCTGCATTAGTAGATATGACAAGGAATCACTGCAAAGCATCTATAATCCCAAATGGTCTTTTGTCATCTTGTATGACAACATAATGGAATCAAGCAGTAGTTTAAGTTGTTTATTCCTGAGTATATAATTATCTGAAATGGTACTCCCTCTGTACAACTAATAGCTTCTCGTTTCGTGTTTTATGACTTTCTAACTGCTCAAAACACCTCATGAACTGAGCTCTTGAACCAGTCATTGCTTAATACCTTCACCAAGTTCCGCTGCCAAATATCATGAGTTCTGAAAAGTTTAGAACAGGGCATATACTTGCCATGTAAAAGTATTCAAAAAGTGACTTTGGCACTGTGACAATGCGGAACGAACTGGACTCGATTGGTTCTGTTTAGCAGGGGGCTTATCAGCTGTTTTGCATTTCCAAATTACAATTTGCAGACTTGGTCTTACTTCATTGTGAATTCCTCTGTTTTCGTCGTCTAAGGTATCAAGAAGAATTAAATTCCTGATGGATACATATGTGCATTCAGCACAAAAATGTCAAGTAAATTTATAGCTTACACACTTCAGGCAATAGGCATATTATAAGAATTCAACAAAATCTAGAAGAAATGGGCTTAGTCTACATATGAAAGCTCCACTCTTTAATTTGTATTATATCCCCAAATACACTTTGGTTGACTTTTCCAT
>JAYMSL010001190.1:0-18321 GCA_036897195.1 Plantago coronopus
GCATGGCATTAAGAATCCTGAGGGTGGGTGGATTACTGATCCAATAGGTGTGTGTGATGTGTTTGCTGATTTTTTTGAAAACCAATCCCGTACATGTAATGCTGTTTTGGACCCCTTTTTGCATCTCACGGTCCCAAGCCTGTCGGAGCATCATAATAGAATTTTGTTGGACCCGGTTGAGGATTCTGAAATTTGGGCTGCGGTCCAGTCCATCGGGCCTTTTAAAGCACCAGGGCCCGATGGTTTCAATTCCGTTTTTTATCAACAGAACTGGGAGCTTATTGGGCCTAGTGTGTGTAGCTTTGTAAAAAAAAAATTTCAAACAGGAGTTCTGGAAGAGGGGTGCAATCATACTCAAATTGTGATTATTCCTAAAAAACCAAATTCTATGGAGCCCGCCCATTTCCGCCCTATTAGCTTATGTAATGTCTCGTACAAAATCATTTCAAAAATTATGGTTGCTCGGCTTAGGATAGTGATGCCTCACCTTATCTCTCCTTTTCAAAATGGTTTTGTCCCTGGGAGGCAAATTTCGGATAATATTTTACTTGCACACGAGCTGCTTCACACTATGAATAAAAAGAAAAAGTCAAAACAACAATATATGGCTTTGAAACTTGATGTCGTAAAAGCTTACGATAGGCTAGAGTGGGATTTCCTCAATTTAGCTCTTGTCAAGTTTAACTTCCATCCTTGGATTAGTTAACTCATTATGGCTTGTGTGACTTCTACTTCTTTTGTGGTCAAGGTCAACTCCATGACGTCTAGAGTGTGGAGTCCGTCTCGAGGTCTTAGACAGGGGGATCCGTTATCCCCCTTCCTTTTCATTCTGAGTCAGGACCTCCTTACAGCCTTGTTAGTTTCCAATGTGCAGAATAGAACCATTCAGATGCTTACTCCAGCCCGTCACTGTCCCCCCATCCCTATTCTTAGTTTTGCGGATGACTGCATGCTTTTTTGCAAGACCAATAAATCCTCCATTGATACTCTTGTTAGATGTCTTGGTTGGTATGAGCGAGCGTCGGGTCAAGCTATATGTTGGATGAAATCTCGTGCTATATTTTCTCCTAATGTGCCTTGTCATATAAAACGGGAAATTGTTGAAAGACTTGGTGTGACAACTAATGGCCGGAAGGACAAATATTTGGGGCTACCCTTTTTGTTTGGTAATAAAAAAGTGGACTTTTTTGATGAACTTATTACTAAAACATCTAATCGCATCAATTTGTGGTATAATAAGTTCCTATCTATGGCCGGGAGGCATATCCTTATTCAAGCTGTAACTAATACGATCCCATTGTATACAATGTCGGTTACTAAGCTACCGGTTCACACTATCCTCCACTTAACTAGACTCAGTAAGAATTTTCTATGGAATTCAACTCGGCAAGGTAATATCAGGGGGCGGGTTAAATGGAAATTGGTTACACAACCTAAGTTTGCGGGAGGCTTAGGAATTAGAAATTTGTCCACTCTTAACGATGCTCTACTTCTTAAACTTTGGTGGAGACTTTATACCAGTCCAAACAGTTTGTGGGCCTCGGTTGTCAAGTTCAAATATTTCCCAAATTCTTCTGTTTTGGAGGCCCAAAGCAAGAGTTCACATAGCTGGATGTGGAAGTGTCTGTTGCGCACTAAACATCTCTTCCATATTTCTGTTGGGTGGAAGTTATCTGATGGGACTCAAATCGACTTCTGGCATGATCAGTGGATACCTGGGAAACGCCTAAAATCTTATGTTAATTTTTCTCCCCCACACCAATCTGTTGCGGAGTTCATTCAACAGGGCAACTGGAATCATGGAGCACTTAGCTCTGTGCTTCCTTCTGAAATCGTTTCGGAAATTATTGCTATACCCATTGCTAAAACAGCATCGTCAGATCAAGTAATTTGGCCTCACAATCCTTCGGGTGACTTCACTCTTAAATCTGCTTATAATCTTCTTAATCAGGCTCACCTCTCTCGACCCCTGTGGCCTTGGCACCGGATTTGGAAGCTCCACACACTTCCTAAAATTCGTATGTTTGCCTGGACTATCCTTCACGAGCGTCTTCCAACTGCAGCTTACCTGTTCCGCTGCAAAGTCTTACCTTTCTCTTCCTGCTCTCTATGTGACACGGAGGACGAAACAGCAGCCCACCTCTGTTTTAAATGCCCGGTGTTTGAACATATTCGGAGTCGTTTCTTCCCGCGTCACTTGTTGCAAGTTGACAATCCTTTCGCTCAGCTTATTTTCGGTACCAAGCTCAACTCTGCTGACCAGCTGGACACCCTCAATCTGTGCTGGCTGTTTTGGCAAACCCGGAACAACTTTGTTTTTAGAAATGAACCGATTACACCTAGCTACATCCTCTCGAAGTTTGTTTCTCTCAACAAAGATTTAAGATTGAAGTTCCCTTGTTCTACTACACAGAAAGAGGTGCTTTTTTTGAAATGGCATCCCCCACCAATTCACTGTGTTGCTCTCAATATTGACGGTTCTGTTAACACTAGTACCGGTGTTGTGGGGTTTGGGTGTGTTATTCGTGATCACGCAGGCTCCTTCTTAGTTGCAGCACTTGGAACTATTGACAAAACAGATATAGCTACTGCCGAACTTATTGCTTTACATGCAGGATTGAAACTGGCGCAGCACTTGAACGTGAAGAATATTCGAGTCGACTCTGACTCGAGTTATGTTGCTAATTTGTTTTGCAGGAACAGAATGGTAGTTTGGACTCACCAGGAGCTGCTTCGGGAGATTCTGCTACTCCGTAGTGGATTTCACCAATTCCAGCTGGGTCTCGTGTATCGTCAACAAAATCAAGTGGCGGATACGCTTGCTAAATATGGTAGCGGAGTAACACCCGTAGATGCTAATGTATGTATGCTTCAAAATCTAGCTAATCCTGTAGTAGGATGTTTTACCTCTTGGTTCGTATGCCCTGCGTGGCTACAACCTTTGCTAGAATCGGATTTGGTAGCTACTTTTCCCCGGTTTGTTAGCCGTCCGGGCGGCTTAGACTTCTGTTAATATCGTAATGAATTTTCCTTTTCAAAAAAAAAAAAATATCCAGACATGATAGAGAGGTTTAATCTTAACCAGGTTAAATTCTAAGGTCAAGTACTCAAGTATACAACCACGCGTACACCATAAGCGGAAAGCACCACTTTTTTTTTTAGGGGGAAAACGATAATTATACTAAGCCGAATAGGTGCGAGAGTCATAATAGGTTTACAAGCCATCGAATTAACACTACGGATTACGCCTACAAGTTCTTTCTGAAGATATACATCGAGCCACGACGGGCATATGTCCCAAATGGTAAGTCTAGGATGCCGAGTGGAAAATGCCTTAGTTGATTTTTCAGGTCAACATTTTACCGCTGGTATGCTATCCCGGATTTTTTACCAATTGGACACTCGTATAAATTCAATTTAACATCTTTAAATTTCGATTACAAATTACTCATAACCAGTTTGTTTTCAAATATCATATTATTGGATATTACTATAATTTAGATCTTCATTATATAATTTCATAAAAGTTCATTAGAAATATTATTTATGATTATTCGAAATCAAAATTGAAAGATTTTAATTAAAAATAGTTACTTTAAAAATTGAGATTGAGATAGAATATCAAGAAGACCCAACCCAAGCAATCTCAGACAAATTTTATACATGAAGCACCTAATGACTCTGGATTATTCATTCTTAGTGATGCAGGGGGGATTGACAGCCATCCATAAATATTTATTAGATTTTTTATGTTCATATTTATGATTTTAGTCTTTGTCAATTGTCATCATCTTGAAATTGTTGGGAAATCTCCCACGCTTAACTTAACTCTTAATAAGAAATGCAACAATAAAGAAACCCAATGAATGACTTCATTTGAGGTTAGTTCTCCCCTAAATAATTTTGTAGTATATAGTTTGTAATTTATTAATTTTTTAAACGGGCAAATTTAATTATCAACTTATACTTATAATACACTCATATCAACTTTATAACTCCAATCTGAACCAAACTTATAACTTCAATTATAACTTCAATCTGAAACACCTTATGTATTGATGGGGTTTGAACCTCCAATCTCTCCTTTGTTACCTAGCTTCTTTACGACTCCGTCACCTTTATAAATCATAAATCCAACTTATGTCGTATGGCACAAGCTATTGATTTGAGAGACTATGATGTATAATTCAATTTATCATAAAAAGATATCAAGTACGATGTAAGTATAAAATGCAAGTTAGAACGGTATAGCCTATATGGGGTTGGCTTTGTTTTCTTCAACTTAATTTAGCTCTATTCAGTTCAGTGCAGTTTTGATTAGTTCAAATTTGTATTTCACTTCAATTAACTTCAGTTTAGTTTAGTTCAGAAATTTCAATTGAAAATAACAAAGTCGAAGTAATGTGAAATGCGGAAAATGATAATATTGCATGTTTTTTTTTCTGCATTACACACATTAGTTTAAGAGAGTATAGCGTCACCATTGATATATTAAACATGGAGTCAAATAATGGGACGAAGACTAAGGAACACAAAGGACCAGACAAATAAAGTTTAAGGCAGGCATGCTTCTCATGGTGTAATTATTTGATCAATCAGCATCATCAGTGGTTGCAATGCAATAACACCAACAAATCCACTTAGATCTGTTATAGTGTTATGTACTCTAATTAACTCTGCTTAAAAGGCTTCTTTAACTAACTCTAAGGACAACCTATCCTTATTCTTTCTGTCCTGGCATCTTTAAAGACATTATACTCCCACTCAAACACTAATCATTTCATCACTTCACAAGATTCTAGGTCACCTTATCTGTTAAACACTTTTGGTCGAAATGTTTGTAGCCGAGTAGTAAGCTGAGACATCCAAATTCAAGAGGTTACTAGTTCGATTTCCGGTATGAGTAATCATATTCCTATTCCTGTAATGGATGATTATTTCATTTGTATTAAGATTTGAAGAGTATTATGGAGTGTTTGACACTCGATTAAGAAACTGGGTTAAATCTTTAACTAATTGCTATAGTGGAAAAATAGCTTTGGTATTGAGTTAACCGATTGCTATTCCTCAGTTAAAAAACGCCGATAACGCTAAATTTTAACCGAGTGTCAATCAATCTGCTAGAAACTGCACCCCAACGCGGAAATAAAATCTTAAAAAGGGACACTTGAATGTCAACTCTTGTGGTCCGGTTTTATCCTCACCAGTCAACAAAACACCATATAAACCACACTTAATTAAACACACGCAGTTTAGTTTGTACAGTGTGGTGCAAAGAATAATTGAAAAGGAGAGGTTGTTAGTTGTTACTACTAGTAACTAATTAAGAACTACTATTTGCTCCATTTAACCAAATAAAAAGTAGGCCAATTGCATACTTCACAGCCTTTGAATTGACCAAATGAGTGCTAAAAAAAGTCCTTATAAGCACAACAAGCTCCAATTTTCACTAATAGGTCGGAAATTCGAATCATCCTTTTGTCGTTTCCAAAATAACCATTACAAAACTAGAAAAAACAGCCTCAGATGATCCTTCAGTTCACATGGCCTTATCCCAGTTCATGTTCTAACAGCAGTTCAAGGAATATCTCAACCGTTGATTATTCTCTGAGTTGTTACATGGAGACTCTATAAGCATTAACAAATACAAAAGCTAAATCTGCTAAGCTCTATTCAATCTCCATATACTTTTTCAAGAGTCAAGGCCAAGAACACCATCATCATGCTTCCCTTCTTCCTCCATCTTGCTTTTTTATCTGTTAGCCTCTTCATAGTCCCTTCTGCATCACAATCCCAGGAAGCTTTAAACCTTCTCGAGTTTCGTCGAACTCTAACCCAAGATTCGCAGCTTCTTCTTCCATGGAACCAATCCACCTCACCTTCTGCTCACTGCCAGTGGACTGGCATTTCTTGCTACTCCAGCACGGATTTTCGTGTCCAGTCCTTGAACCTAACTGGATTTAACCTCACTTCTGTGTTGGAGGATTCCATCTCTCATCTGTGTGCACTTCCAGCTTTGATCAGTCTTGATCTTAGTGGCAACTATTTCAATGGAACTATCCCTACCCTGCTCGGAAACTGCAGCAGGCTGAATACGATTCTACTCAACACCAACGGCCTAACCGGAGAACTTCCTTCCCAACTTTTCGAATCCAAGTCACTTCAGAAACTTGACTTGGGTTATAATCAGTTGTCTGGGAGTATTCCACCTGAGATTGGTAACTCCGAAAGCCTCGAATATCTTGGTTTGTACACCAATTTCTTGACTGGCCAAATACCAAGTGGCCTATTCTCCCTTCAAAACTTGTCATTTCTTGACCTCAGCTCAAATACTATAACTGGAAACCTCCCTGATTTTGCTTCCTCATGCTCACTTTCCGAGATTCGCATTCACAACAATTCGCTCAACGGTCCGTTACCTCTTTCTCTGAGAAACTGTCGTAACCTCACGATTATGTTTGCATCTGATAACAGTCTTGAAGGAGTTGTTCACCCTAATACTTTCCAGGACCTCCAGAAGCTTGAAAAGATTTATCTTTTCGGAAACAACTTCCAAGGGCGAATTCCTGATTCCATTTCAGGGCTTACAAGTTTAAGTGAGCTGATTATTACTTACAACAGATTCAATGGGAGTATTCCAGAAGATATTGGTCGATCGTATCAGCTAACCTACCTTGATTTGTCGAGCAATGAGTTGACAGGTCAGATTCCAGCTTCAGTGGGAAATCTCAGTAGCTTGGATACTCTACTTCTTCTTAATAACACGCTGAACGGATCTATACCTCTGGAAATCAGAAATTGCAGTTCCTTAACTGTACTCAGGCTCGATGGGAACCAAATTCAGGGCGTTCTTCCCAATGAAATCTGTGAACTTCAGAATCTGGAGGTTCTCTATGTCTCAAGAAACATGATGGAGGGCTCGATACCGCCATGTATAGAGAGATTGACCTCACTTGTGCAGCTAGGACTCTACAGCAACAATTTCACAGGTGCAATACCATCAGGCATTAGTAACTTGACGAACCTGTCATTCCTTTCGCTGGCTCACAATAATCTTTCGGGGGAGGTTCCCTCAGGTCTTGGGACGAACTTTCCCGCTTTAAGTAGGGTGGATTTGTCAAGTAATCGCCTTATAGGGAAAATTCCGAGTGGGCTATGTTCCGGGGATAGTCTTTTGGTCTTGGTACTTGGAAACAATCAGTTCAATGGCAGTTTTCCAACAGAAGTCACAAAATGCAAGTCCCTTTACAGGCTGATTCTTCAGAACAACCTCCTCGGAGGAAGCATGCCAGATGACATGGAAATCAGTGCCAGCATATCGTATTTTGATATCGGTGGGAACTTGCTAGAAGGAACAATTCCAGCAGCTTTTGGTTCCTGGACAAACCTGTCGATGATCGATCTTTCAGGAAACAGGTTTATAGGGTCAGTGCCTAAAGAGTTTGGTGGACTTCAAAATCTTGTGGAATTGAAGATGTCCTCAAACAGACTGACAGGAGAAATTCCTCCGGAGCTAGCTCTGTGTCCGAAACTATCAGAACTGGATCTTAGCCAGAATAATCTCTCAGGCAGTATCCCTTCACGACTCCTCTCCTCGTTATCACTACAAATCATTCATTTTCAGAATAACAAACTGACAGGTGTGATTCCTGATACTTTCTCAAGCAGCCAAGGCCTGCAAGCGCTGCAGCTCGGTGACAACATGCTGGAAGGATCAATTCCATGCAGTCTGAGTCAACTTCAACAATTCGGTTCTGTTTTAAATCTAAGCTTGAACCGCCTTTCTGGTGAAATTCCAAGCTGCATTGGCAATCTAGACAGGTTGGAGATTCTTGATATCTCAAGCAACAATTTCTCGGGCGAAATACCAGCTCAAGTGGACAACATGAGATCTCTTTTGCAGCTGAACATATCATTCAATCAACTCTCTGGCAATGTACCAGCAAGGTGGGCCAACTTACTGGAAAACGACCCCGGAGCATCTTTAGGAAATCCACAGCTCTGCTTATCAAGCAATGAAACTCGCCGTTGTGGTACAGTAAGAAAATCCCGCAAAAAAGTTTTAGGCATCCTTGCAGGTGTAGTCACTGGATCTATTATCTTAGCAGCATGCCTCCTTGCTTCATTGTGCATAGTAGTAAGACGAATTCGACGCTCCCAACCGCTGACTCCTCATCATTTAGTACTGGATGACAGACCAAGAAGTGAAGAACTACCTGCGGGCCTAAGTTTTGTGGATATTATCCGCGGCACGGAAGGCTGGAGCGACAAATATGTAATTGGAAGAGGCAAGCATGGGACTGTTTACCGAACAGAATCATTAAAATCCGGGAAGCAATGGGCGGTTAAGAAGGTGGATTTGTCCGAGACCAATTTCAGCAGTGAGCAGAGAACATTGAGTATGGTGAAGCACCGGAACGTGGTTAGAATGGGAGGATACAGTGTCAGGAACGGATATGGCTTCATAGTAACTGACTACATGCCTGAAGGAACACTTTACGATTTACTGCACCACAGGAAACCGCAGTTAAGTTTGAGCTGGGAGATACGCCATCAGATCGCTCTTGGTATAGCTCAGGGCTTGTCCTATCTTCATCATGACTGTGTGCCTCAGATCATTCATAGAGATATCAAATCAGACAATATACTGTTGGACTCAGAGCTTGAACCAAAGATTGCAGATTTCGGCTTGGCAGTGTTGGATCAAGACACTGATGAAAGCACAACACTTTCAACAATCGTAGGAACACTAGGCTACATGGCCCCTGGTATGATTATCTACCTTAATTACTTCTTTTCACATAACTTGTTGAATCACTTTTGTAAACAGGCACGCAATATTTCCATCAGAAACTAACTGGTGAAATCGTTCTGTTTCCCAATGCAGAGAATGCATACTCAACAAAATTGACAGACAAATGTGACGTATACAGCTACGGAGTCATTTTACTGGAGCTGCTTTGCAGAAAACTACCAGTGGATCCCAGCTTCGATGAAGGCTTAGACATCGTATCTTGGGTGCTGAATAATGTGAAAAACCGAAATGAATTCACATGTTTCATGGATGAAGAAATCCAGTACTGGGACAGTGAGGATCGACAAGAAGCAATGACGCTGATGACAATTGCTTTACAATGCACCGAAACAACTCCAGACGCCAGGCCCTGTATGAGAGATGTGGTGGCATCTCTTATCAAGTTAAACTGTCAGAGAAGTACCGGCTCAAAGAGAGGCAAATCACTCGGTTCGTATTCAAACAAGAGCAATTCACTCAGTTCGTATTCAAGCAAGAGCAAATAGTAGAGAACTTCACTTCACAGTTCACACTAGTTAATAAAGAGCAGGTTTTCAACACTTGGGTGAGTGCTTCAGATCTTTTGCACAGACAAACATTGACACCATAGCTAGAATCATTGTCTGGGTCGTTTCGTATAGTCTGTAATGTGAATATGTATAAGTACTGCAATATCTGCTTATGAAAGCTAAATTGCAGCTCAATGTAGCTCTCTCTAAGATTTGTCAATAAAAGAGTCGAAGCAAGATTTTTCATAAATTCATAAGGAGAATTATATGCCTTGAAGAAACAATACCAGTATTCTGCAACAAAACACAGATCAGCTTATGCTTTGATTGATTTCGAAGCCTGAAACTGCTGAGAACTCCATCATTGTTATACACAAAACATGTGTAGAATCCATATCTCCTCTGCAAAACACAAATGAGTTCTATTAATTATTTTGCACAGTATCTCAACAAAAGATGCAGCTCAGTTGGTAACACGCTTCACTTCCAACCAATAGGTCGGGAGTTCGAGTCATTTAAAAAAAAAAATCTCAACAAAAGAGCCTTTCTCTGTTCTTCCTCTCTGCCTTCAGTGATATTTTCCCAGCACTTCTTAAGTTCGCCAAGAACAGCCGAACCGTGCAGTCAGCGGTTGGTTTCTACCATTGTATCCTGGACTCAGAAGAAGTTATGGAAATTTTATTCATGCAAGTTTATGAAGAATAAGGTACATTTGAAAACAAAATTTTGAACTTTAGTGTAATTATTGAGCTAAGGAGTAGTTAGATGAAACATATGGTTCTAGCAGTGAATTCGATAATAATAATTCCTTATTAATAATTATATTTTTTAATAATTTTTACTAGTTACGACTTATCATCTCAAAATTCGTATTCTTTTTTTTCTTTAACACTTTTCTAGGTATTTGCAACTAGACTGGGTTTAGGAGTTGAGAGTTGAGAGTTGAGAGTTGAGAGTGAAGTGGAATTTCATATTCAATGGTCTGGGGAGAAAACCTAAAATATTTCTTCAGATTCCTCCATTTTTGCAGATAGAATAGAAAAGGAAGAAGAAGAAGGGCCATTGCACTTCCAATTCCAATCCCAATCCCAAATCAACAATGCTAATAACCCTAAGGCACGCTAGGCGAACTAGCTGCCTACTTTCTCTCCCAGTTTCACCCTCATCCCCTTCCGCCGCCGGACTCCTCTCCACCGTCGATGGGACGTCCAAGTCTATTCACACCACCTTCAACCCCACCCCGGACGAATCTCAAACGCCGGCCCGAATCAACAGCGGTATGGTAAGCTACTTCCGCGAATGGTTCATAGGTGGCAAAAAGCCCTTTGTTTTTCAAATCTATGAGATCCTCAGTACTAAAGATGCATCCGCAATCGATCGATCTCTTTCCGAATTGAATCTTCGTCTTACAGAACGATTGGTTCTCGACGTGCTTCATTACAATCGCCAGAGTGTTTTCGCATGTGTCAAGTTCTTCGATTGGGCTGCTAGGCAGAGTGGTTTTCATCACACTAGGGCCACTTTCACTGCCATTTTTCGGATTTTGTGTAATGCTCAGATGACGGAGCTGATGCAGGAGTCTCTGAAAAGATATCGGAGTAGGATGACCCACTATGATATAAAGGGTGTTAATCGTCTTTTGGTTATTGGTTATTGTGTTTCGGGTAAATGTGAGTCTGCACTTGGTGTATTCAGTAGAATGCGGTTTGCTGGGCACGCTAATGATATGTACCTTTATCAACTGCTTTTGAATACCTTAATTGAGCATGGGCATTATGAAATTGTGGGGGCATTTGTCAAGGATATTAGGATTAGGGGGTATGAGAGTCGTGCTACACATTCTCTTGTTGTTAAGAGTCTTTCGAGGCAGAAGCAGTTTGATAAAGCAGAAGAGTATGTGCATTCGATTTTATCCAGGGATGGTGCTGCTGACAACTGTGGGGATGCTGTGGTTACTTTGATCGGTGCTCTTTGTCAGGATAAGCAGTACAAGAGGGCTGCTTTGTTGGCCGAGGAAATCCGGGAGATGGGCGTGGTCTCGACGCAGATTTTGTACAGTGCCTGGATTGGGGAGCTTCTCAATGCCGGGAAAGTGGATGGGGCTTTGAAGTTCTTCGAAGATAAGAAGGCATTGGAGGGGTATGTTCCTGATGTCTTTCGGTATAACATGCTGGTGCATAAGCTTTTGAGGCAGAACAGGTTTGAGGTAGTGATTGATTTGTTCATGGAGATGAAAGATATGGGTATTTTGCCTGATGAGTCTACATGGAATGCTGCATTGTGCTTGTTTTGCAAGGTAGGAAGGATGGATCTTGCGACGGAATTGTACCATTCAACCAAAGAGTTTGGTTTCTCTGTCCATTTAATGGCGTATAACTATCTTACTAATACTATCATTGGAGATGGCAGTGCAGATGAATTGTGTGCCCTGTTGACGAACTCTGTACAGAATGGTTACTTCCCCGGGGAAAGGCATTTCCTCACCATTGCGGATGCTCTTTGCAGAGAAGGAAAGCATGATAAAATGAAGGAATTGGTTCTTTTTGTCTTAGAAAGGAATATAAAGCATAACGTGACGTATGACAAATTGATACTGATCCTTTGCAAATCGAGCAAGCTCGATGATGCTTACTGGGTGTACAGTCAGCTGAGGAGAGTAAATAAACCGGTTAAGGCGCTTACTTATCACAACTTAATCCTTGAATTTACCAGGTCAAGGAGAGTAGAGATTGCATGTCGATTAGTCGTGGACATGCAAGTAAAAGGATTCATCCCCAGATTGAAATTGGTTAGAAAGGTGATAGGCTGCATATGCAAGATTGACAATCCCGATAACATGATCTTTAGATTTCTTGAGATACAGCTGGCTATCCCTGGTGTCCCAACCTCTAGAAGTTACCTATCCTTCATTGATGGGGCTGCATATGCAATTAAGCCTGAACTGGCTCAGAAACTATACAATCAGATGGAGACAAGTGGTGTCGAACCAGAGTGGGATCATGGACGTGTATTGTTGCTCAGTGCTTTAAAAGGCAGCGATGTTACTAAGGCTCTGCATTTATTTTATGATCTGTTGGAGAGATTTTCATGTAGGAAGAAGAAGAAGAAGAAGATGCAACTCTGGCAATTGATGATTTCTGGTCTCTGCAGAGCCAAGAAACCTGTTCTTGCAGACTTTTTAATGCGTAAAATGAAGTCCCAGAGTTTAACCCCAAGTACTTATTGTTATGAGGAACTAGTTAAGTTGTACTTTAGATTGGGTGAATTTCAAAAGGCCGTCGGTGCTATCAATGATATGACCCAGATTCCTCGGCCGGTTTCTACCTTCATTGGAAATGCATTTCTGATGCAGTCATTTAAAAGTTCAAAGCTGTACGAAAGTTGGGCTGAGTATGCAGGAAACAAATCTGGAAATCTAACAGATGCCTGCTGGAGTTTGGGACACCTTTCTGGTGTTTTTTCGAATTTTCTTGAAGGAACCTATGATATCGAGGATATAGAAAATATGATTCGCCAGTGCTTCCCTATGGATCGTTTCACTATCAACTTGCTACTAAGGAGAGCTACTTTGCGTAGTGTGGACTATGCTTGTGAATATTTTCATAGATTGTGCGAAAAAGGATTTGAGCCAGATAGCTGGTCTTATTATTATATTGTGAGTGGTTTAAAGAGTAATGGTCGTATGGCTGAGGCTGAAAAATGGACCAAAGAGATGGAGGCTGTAAAGCCTACCAGAGGATACAGGGGAATAATTAGCTTTGATGATTTTGCTGAGAAACTGCTGTGCGATGATAACCAGGCACCGTGATTTTGCTGCTGTGACTGTGAGTTATCAAATTATGCTTTTAGTTGCTCATTTTTATCCTGATTTGTTGTTTGTGATATTTGGGTTCATGATCATTGTCCAATTTACACTTTATCATCTGTTTTGATGGTTTGTTAAATAATTAATATAACCGAAATCTTGGCGCATGGAGTAAATTGAGAATTCAGCCAATTACAACATCTTAGCCGTTCATCATAGTCAGAGATGGTCCCTGAAAATCATGCGCAAGTGAACTAGCCAGCTCTAGTATCACATAAGCACAATATATTCTTCGCTTCTAGATCTATCCTCTCCTTCTTGCCTAAAACTCCAGCCTCCATGCTTCAGTCTCTCTCTACAATATGGCTTGCTTTCCTTTGATTCTGAAATGATTTGACCTAATATTTGAATCAAATTGTTTGTCTTGAACTCAACTCAGCTTCAGGTGGATATAATTTATCATGATTTTGGAACCAAATAGGAAACCATGAAATGTAGAATTGCACCCCCAAAAGTTTTGAACTCAACTCAACTCCTGTTTTGTAGTGCTTCTCAAATTCTAGGTACAAATGGTGCAACAGAATTGCACCCCCAAAAGTTGCAGAATACACCAGGCTCCTAAACCTGCTGCAATGACCAAGCCTCCTTTTCTTTTCACTATACACTAAAATAACAGATATACCCACCCAGCCAAATCCAATTCTAAATAAAATGACCCCCCATCAACTGCTCTCTCTAGAGCCCCGCACTACCGACTACTCTCCCGTGATGCAGTTTTCAGGGAATAACTGCCAGTCCGCTGTGTTCCACGCTTTCTTCACCTGGTCTTTCCTCCACAGCCAATCCCACAGTTATCGTTTGATCCATTCCATCACCTCGACCACTGATCTACTTATACCATTTGATGTAAATCGTTACGCACTTTCCAAATGCACCAAAACACACAGTGACACACAACCACAGCAACATCTTTGTTTTGACTCCTCCAAGCATGGAGAGGTGATGCATTCCCTATTTTCTTTTCCAGTTTCCCTTTCTCAATCTAAATTCTTTCATTCTCCTGATCCAGATCTGTTTTTGTCTTGCAATTCCAGCAGGTCAGATGAATCGAAAGGATTCTCACTTGAGTTAGTCATTCAGCTCATACAGAGAGAAGAATGCTTTGGGTAACTCCAGATCAACTCATGTGCCTTCTTGAACTGATAAATTTTGGTTGATGCTTTTGTTGTGGCATTTATCGTCTTGTCAAGGTATGTAATTATGCATCCATCTTTCTTGAATAGAGCTCTTTTAATTGTTAAAATTTGTAGCATTGTTTGTATTAATTATAATGTTATCTGGAAGTTTATTACTGTGTGACTACAAGGTTTTAATTTCTGGAATTGACCTGGGTCTTAAAGTTTGTTACATTAATTAAGCACTGGAAGTTTATTAGGTTGTTCTTTTTTGTTCTCTCCACCTGTTTTGTTGTGAGAAAATGGATTAAATTGCAGGCAGAAAGAACATTACAAGCTGGATTCTAAATGCACTTGACCTACGCATAACATGTTTTGGGTAGATCCAGCATCGTTGTGCAGTTCTCCAGAAACATTGAATTAGGCAGAAACAAAGCTAAAACTACTTATCATTTAGTTGGCTTTCTTTTGTTCATTTATGGATTTAGCATTTTGTGAATCTACTTTCTCATTTTGTTCGAGACAATTTGGACGATTTCATTTCATAGAGACCTGTGAAATTATTCTGAAACACTATAGAAACATATCAATTACTTGCACATCTAACTGATCTGACTATCTGAGACCTAAAGAAAGGAATCTGTCAAATGTCAATACTAGAAGAAGTTTTAGCATACAATGGCATTGTTGAGGGTAGAGTTTTCACTACTATATTGGGAAGTATGTGAAGTGCTTCATTCTGTGATCTGTGGTTTAAAATAACTTAATTATGCATGATTGCCATCATCTTCATTTCATGTTCTTTTGTAAAAAAATCAGAAGTAAACAGTATTCCCTCCATCCCAATTGAAGACTTTTATTCGAACTTTGACCGCGAATTACTCCTAAAATTATAATGTAAAAAATGTAATAAAATTATGTTACATAAGTATACCTAACTATTTTCATATTATTTTTGAAAATATTTTTTGGTTGTATAATTTTCTTGCAATAGTCAAAGTTTGAAAAAAAAGTCAAGCCTAGGAAGTTTCAAATGGAATGGAGGTGATATAAGATAGTATAGTTTGTAGGTAGTATAGCATTTGGGGAAAGAGGGATGCAATTCTCTCTTCTTTTAATTATCAGGTTTACCAGTTCTTACCTATGATATGGTTGTTTTACTTGATCTTATAATAACCGATATGCTTAATTCATGTGCGCCTGTGGACCCATTGACTGCATTGCAACTTGTGCTCAGAAAATCACTTGCTTACTGAGGTCTGATTCGAGACCTTCAGGCCTTCCTGAAGATGCAAAGGTAACTGAGAAGCATGTTGCTTAGTTGTGCGAGTTGGCAGAGAACTGCAATCAACCGGATTTTATTAAGTTAGTGACTTGATTTGGAGAGGCTTGTCCAGGAATATGTCAAGTCTCACTGGAAAATAAAATATCCTATTGAAGACAATCCCTTAAATGTTTTACTAAGGTCTAAGGCTCATAAGCGTTGTGAAATTCTCTTTAGAATATAGTTTCATTTTCAGTTAGAGGGAATATATGAGTACTTCCTTAATTGTTAATCTGCATTTGGTATGCCATATTTTAGACAATTTTTCATCTACAGGATTGTTTATTGATTTGCTTTCTGTCATTGTGCTCCTGAACTGTACTGCATATATTACGTGATTGCTCATTTTCACGTTTATTTTGGGCAGTGTCTTCCTTGCCGTACAACCTTGTTTCCACAGTTGCTACCACCATGCAGGACGGGATCATTGCAATTTATGACCAGGCAGACCAAGCAGAGCTGGCGAAGTTTGTGGTTTCTTGTTGGAACATCTGGACCAATTGAAACAAAGCTGTATATGAAACTAAGGGTTATGATGTAGTGGAGGCTGTCAAGTTCGTTCAACAATATATTGAGGCTTTAAGGGGAACAAATGATATATTTTCACAGCCCAGGCTGCCGAATATAAGTGATCGATGGAGACCACCAACTGGGAGTAAAATAAAAATCAATTCTGATTCGAGCGCATGTGCTTAGAGACGGACGATACTGCAGAGCACATTCGGGATCCAACAGCTGCCAAGGCAATAGCAGCAAGGACGAATGTTTACCTGGGCATTGAACTCCAACTCAATGGTATTGTATTGGGGATAAATTACTCAAAAGTCACATGTTACCATTCAAATATCATATAAGTCCTTGTACTAGCAAGTAGTACACATTTATATCCGTTATATACATTTGTATATTCAAAATTATACATTTGTATATTTCTAGAATATACATGGTATATTTTACTTATATTTATCCGAATACTATTTTAACTCTATCTGAATAAATCTGAATAAATTATCACAGTACCTATACGAAATTCACCCTTGTTATTTTGTTATTATAGGTGATTGCTTAAAGATAATTCAGCAACTATAAAGCCCATTATTCCTTTTCCTTTTGCTATGTTAAACTCTGTTGCAATAAGTTGCCTCATATCATTAGCAAGAGACATGGCAGAAGATAGATATGGTTTGCCGAATCTCCCTTTTTAACTCCACGGATGTAATTTGATGAGTTAATTAAAAATTACTCCCTCCGCCCTGCGTAATATTTACGAAGTGGGACTAAGTACACAAAGAAATTTTACGTCCGATATTGAAATTAGTGACTTAATATTCGAAAACCTTGAACTATTTTATTATATTGGATTCTAAAAAAATCGTCATAAAACCCTAACTAGTTTAAAATGCCTCATTGGCTGAGAACGGAAATCTAGAAAATATACATTATGTTTTCCCACTACTAGTTTATATACGTCAGATTGTCTAAGTACGATTTATATATTATTTTATTTTTGGAAAGTCAACTAATCATTGAAAAAATTCAAAAAAGTAGTTCGGCATCACATTTTGGAAAGGATGAAGTACCAAAACGTGATGTCAAACTACCTGGAGTACATTTTCGAATGTTTCCCCTACTTGTCATATGTACAAATTTGATACAAATTGTACATCCCAAAACCATACATCATAAAAAATCGTCTTAACCCCAATATCGATACAGGATGGGATAAAACCTTTGAGGGTAAAACCCAGTGAGATAAAACCTTTGAGGGTTACCTCCTTAAAAACCTGTGAGGGTAAAACCTAATGAGATAAAAACCTTTACCCAGTGAAATAAAAACTTTTGAGAGTTTACCTCCTCAAAAACCTTTGAAGGTAAAATCCAGTGAAATGAAAACATTCGAGGGTAAAACCCATAGATAAAACCTTTGAGGTAAAACCCGCGGTGGGATAAAAACCTTGTAACGTAAAAAGAAACTAAGTGAGATAAAACCTTTACCTACTTAAAAACCTTCGAGGTAAAATTGCGGTGGGATAAAAACCTTCTAAGGTAAAAAGAAACACAGTAAAATATAACATTTGCCTACTTAAAAACCTTCGATGATCGTGTCCTTAAATTCAAGGATAAGTTAGACATGCGTTGTAAAGTAAAAAAAACCTAGTGAGATAAAACATTTGCTTACATAAAAACCTTCGAAGGTCGTGTCTTAGATTTAAGGAGAAGCCAGACTCGTGTCGATTGCTGGAAAATGTATCTCACGCGTCATTCTCCGACAGATCGCACCATTGGAAATTGAACCAATTTTTAAATCGTATATAAATTATAATATAATGTATGTTGATATTTCATATAGTATAATTTATAACTATACATACACGTTTCGTGGATGGCTTGATCTTTGATATACAAATTCAAAGGGAAGTAAATGAATTATTGTGTATTCACAATTTTTATTTTTTCTTAGTATTTGTTATTTACGTCTGAAGTTTGCACTTTAATCCACAAATCGTAAAACTAGTACATCAAACCATTAACCTGATAATACGAAGTGCAGCTCAGACGTAGGGAGTACACATTAACTATTTACTAATTGTTGGGAAAGTCCACCTTTAAGTGGACTTTTAAGAAAGTCCACTCAATATTATTGATGTTAATGACAAAATAGGTGATGTATACTATAAGACATGTTATGTTCATGATAAAATAGTTGATAACTT